>JANDJZ010000204.1:0-79765 GCA_027943245.1 Acanthamoeba sp. SK_2022b
CCGCGCCCACCGCCCCGCCCGGATCGTTCAGCCCCGCCAGATTGGCCGTCATCCCGGCCAGCGCCGCCCCGAACGCGGTGGCGAACAGCTGCACCGTGGTAATGGAAGCGCCGGCGATGTCTTTGTCCGCCTCAGGCGCCACCTGCAAAATGCGCGTCAGCAGGTGCGGCCAGCCGAAACCGATGCCGAATCCCACCAGCAACAGCGCAATGACGATCGGCGCCAGCGCCTGCCAGTGGCCACCGGACGGCACCGGCATCAGGATCGCCAGCGCCAGCAGCCCCACCAGCACAAACAGCGGCCCGCTGACGATCGCCCGGCGAATACCCGCCCCGCGCCAGCCGGAGCTGAGGATCTCGGACAGCGTCCAGCCGGCGGCCATGGCAGCGGCGATATAGCCGGAGATCAGCGGCGACTGGCCGTGCAGCAGCTGCAGGAAATACGGCACGAAGATCTCGCTGGTCATGCCGATCACCAGCAACGCGGTCGTGATGTAGAGCGCCGCCAACGATGATCCGCGCCGCAGTGCGCCGTGCGGTAACAGACGGGCACTCGAGTGCGCTTCACGCTTCAGCAGCCAGGCCATCAGCAGCAGCGAGAGCGCGATGCCCGCCAGGTTGATCCAGGCGCTGTGTGCCAGGCTGCCGGCGGACACCACCAGCACCGCCACGGTCAACAGCAGCAGCTGGGCGGCCGGCAACGGCGCGGCCGCCTGCTGCGCTTTGCCCTTGGGCAGGATCAGGAAGGTAAACGCGGCGTACAGCGCCATGATCGGCAGCAGAATGCCGAAGGCCCAACGCCAGGCGTGCAGCTCGGCGAAAATGCCGCCCACCGCCGGCCCCACCAGGGTGGCGATGCCCCACATCGCCGAGATGAGCGCCATGGCGCGCGGCCACAATCGCTGCTCGAACACCAGGTTGATCATCGCGTAGGAGAGCGCAAAGATCAGCCCGCCGCCGAAGCCCTGCACCGTGCGGCCGATCAGCATCACCGGCATGCTCGGCGCCAGCGCGCACAGCGCCGCCCCGGCGATGAAGAACAGCGAAGCCACCAGATAGGCGCTGCGCGCGCCGTAGCCGCTGAGCAAGCGGGCAGACAGTGCGGAGCCGAGGATCGACGCCACCACGAACAGCGTGGTGTTCCAGGCGTAGAGATCCAGCCCGCCGATATCCTGCACCACCGAGGGCAGAATGGTGGTGGCGACCAGAATATTAATGGCATGCAGCGCTACGCCGAGCGAAAGCGCGATCGCACTGGCCGCATTTTTGCCGGAGAAAAGGTCGCTCCAGCGGCTATCGTCATGGGTTATCACGGTTGTCGTCCTGTTTTCAGAGGAATGGCATTGAGTTGGTCATGAGATTGCGTTAAATTTAACAAGAGATATCTTGGAATAAGTTAGGGCGAGGCGGAGAAATATGTCAAGAATAAACTTGGAAAATAGCGGCAGCACCGCACAATCGGTCAGTGACCGCTTGCTGACGCTATTGAAAACCCGCGGCCCGCAGCAAGCTTCTGACGCAGGAAAGGTGCTCGGCACCACCGGTGAGGCGGCCCGCCAGCAGTTCGTCAAGCTGGCGAAAGAGGGACTGGTCGAAGCGGTGGCGGAAACGCGCGGCGTAGGCCGTCCGGTGCAGCTGTGGCATTTGACCTCGGCTGGCAACGCGCGCTTTCCCGACACCCATGCGGATCTGACGGTGCAGCTGCTGCGCACCGTGCGCGACAAGCTGGGCGAACAGGCGCTCGACGTGCTGATCGAGACCCGCGAGCAGGAAAACCGCATCAACTACAAGCAGGCGATGATCGGCGCCGCCGATCTGCAGGAGCGCGTGGCGCGCCTGACCGAGATCCGCTGCCGCGAAGGCTATATGGCCGAATGGCGCCAGGAAGAGGACGGTACCTATCTGCTGGTGGAAAATCACTGCCCGATCTGCGCCGCCGCCACCGTCTGCCAGGGCTTCTGCCGGGCGGAGTTGAGTATCTTCACCGAAGTGCTGCAGGCGCAGGTAGAGCGCGCCGAACACATTCTGGCCGGCTCGCGGCGCTGCGCCTACCGCATTTCGCTCCTGTAACACCGGTTTTTGCCCACGTTTTCAACCGGTACAGATTATTCTGCTTGTGCACCCCGCACCTTCCCTTCTAAGGTTGAATTAACGAACATTCAGGCAAACAGCGGGCCTCGCGCCCACCCTGAGAAATCCGCCGGCGCCTGGCGCGCTAGCGGCAGAGTAACCCCACGGGAGTTGAACGATGAAGAAGCCGCATGCCGGATTCTGGCTGGCGACGCTGGGACTGGGCGTCTGCTGGCTGCTGGCGCTGCTGACTCGCGATCGGCTCAACGGCATACTGCTGGCCGGCGCGGCGCTGGCGCTGATTTTTACCCCCGCCGCCCGCCGTAAAGGCGCGGCCCTGGCCGCCTTGGGCGGCATCGGCATGGATGGGCTTTGGAGCTACAGCGGCGTGCTGCACTACAGCGGGCAACACGGCCTGCCGCTCTGGGCCATCGCGCTTTGGATCGGTTTCGGCTGCTGGTGGTATTGGTTGCTGGACGTGGTCAGAGCGGCCCCCTGGCCGCTGGCGGTGCTGGGCGCCGCCGTCGGCCCCTTCGCCTACGCCGTATCCTGGAAGCTGGACGCCTTGCTGCCCGGCGTGCCGCCGGAGTTCATGCTGCTGCTGCTGGCCGTCGGCTGGTCGATTTATCTGCCGGCCGTCAGTTGGCTGCAGTGGAAACGACGGGACAGCTGAACGGCGGGCAGCGGCCGGGAAAAATAATGCCGCAGGCCATTGCTTATCGGTTGCCCGATCGGGTTTACTGAGCGTTCTAATAATAATCATCCCTGCAAAATACAATCCTATGCTTAGCCAACCAAGCCGTCGCGTCCTGCCGTTGATCGGGGCGTTGTTCACGTTATATATCGTTTGGGGTTCCACCTATTTCGTCATTCGCCTCGGCGTCGCGCAGTGGCCGCCGCTGATGATGGCCGGCATTCGCTTTCTGACCGCCGGCATCGTGCTGTTCAGCTTTCTGGCCTGGCGCGGCCACGCGCTGCCGACGCCGAAGCAGTGGCTGGCCGCCGGCGTCATCGGCATTCTGCTGCTGGCGGTGGGCAACGGCCTGGTGACGGTAGCGGAGCACCAACACGTGCCGTCCGGCATTGCCGCGGTGATGGTCGCGACGGTGCCGCTGTTCACCCTCTGCTTCAGCCTGCTGTGGGGCATGCGCAACACCAAACTGGAATGGGCCGGCATCGCGCTCGGGCTGGTGGGCATCGTGCTGCTCAACACCGGCAACAACCTGGTGGGCAACCCGACCGGCGCGCTGCTCATTTTGCTGGCGTCGGCCAGCTGGGCCTTCGGCTCGGTATTGGGATCGCGCATCTCGCTGCCGGCCGGGCCGATGGCCGGCGCGGCGGAGATGCTGGTCGCCGGCGTGGTGTTATTGGTCGCCAGCCAGCTGAGCGGCGAACACCTGACTCAGATGCCGAGCACCAGCGGCTTTCTGGCGCTGGGGTACCTGATCGTCTTCGGTTCGATGCTGGCGATCAGCGCCTATATGTTTTTGTTGAAGAACGTGCGCCCGGCGGTCGCCACCAGCTACGCCTACGTCAACCCGGTGGTGGCGGTGCTGCTCGGCATCGGCTTTGCCGGCGAATCGCTGGCGCCGCGCGAGTGGCTGGCGCTGGCGATCATCGTGGCGGCGGTGGTGCTGGTGACGCTGGGGAAATACCTGTTCGCCCGCCCGGCCCGCGTGCAGGCCATCGACAGCGAACGGTAGCGATCGCAAAAGGCGGTCTGTGGGCCGCCGTTAAAAACGATTCTTGTTTCACCCGGTGAAGGGGCTATAATTCCCGCTGTTCCAAGCAACCTGCGAAATTATTCCTATGCTGAAAAAAGCGTTCGTCATCGTCATCGCCCTGTGCGCCTTCGGTTCTTTGGGCGGCGTATTTCTCGCCGGGCTGAACATCTACACCCGTTCTACTACCCCGCACGAAGAAAGCGCGCCTGCCGGGGATGCCGCCGCCACGCCGGCGCAAACCGAAACCCTTCAGGCCAAGTGATCGTCCATCCAACGCTGGCAGCGCTGCTGTAAAAAGCGCTGCAGCTGCCTGACGCGTTCCGACACCTGCGAGCGATGCGGGCAGACCAGATTGATCGGCACCGCGTCGCTGCGCCATTCCGGCAGCAGTTGCACCAGCCGCCCGGTGCGAATATCCGCCACCACGTCGATCGCCGACTTGCGCACCACCCCGTGGCCGGCCAGCGCCCAGCGCCGCGCGATCTCGCCGTCATCGGTAAAATAGCTGCCGTTCAGCGGCACTTCGACCAGCTCCTCACCGCGCCATAGCCGCCATTCCACCTGCCTTTTGCCACTGGGTTGATACACCAGAATGCTGTGCCGGGCCAGATCGGCCGGCGTTTGCGGCACGCCATGCCGCCGCAGGTAATCCGGGCTGGCACAAATCAGCCGCCGGTGCTGCGGCAAAATAGGCAGCGCCACCAGCGAAGAGTCGGCCAGCGCCCCGAAACGCAACGCCACGTCCACCGGTTCGCGGAACAGATCGGCCTGCCGATCGTTGATCAGGAGCTGCAGCTGAATATGCGGATGCTCTTGCCGGAACTCGTCCAGCCAGCCTAACAGCAGATTACGGCCGAAATCCGACGGCGCTGAAATCTGCAGCACCCCAGACAGCCCCTGATGCTTTTCGCGGATCGCCTGCTCCCCTTCAGCCAACGCGCCCAGCGCCAGGCGCGCGCTGTCGAGATAGCGGGCGCCCTCCTCCGTCAACCGCAGGCTGCGGGTGGAACGCACTAGCAGCCGCGCGCCCAGCTGCTGCTCCAGCCTTTTCACCGCGATGCTGGCCGCCGCCGGCGTTATATCCAGCGCGCGCGCCGCGGCGGAAAAACTGCCGCCGTCCACCGTGCGGACAAACACCTCGAGATCGACAAATGAGGTCATCAGCTCCCCTTCTTTAGCGCCATCGATTATTAATATTAATTTACAAGTGTTTGCTATTAGGCGGGGTTTTTTCCTCATTTTCAATCAGGAAAGATAGATCCCGTTGAAACTTACCTTAAAAGAGGCCTTAACATGACAATTCCCAACTCCCCACTGAAACGACAAAAACTGGTGATCCTGGGCGGTACCAGCGGCATTGGCGCCGCGGTGGCCTACGCGGCGGCGGCGCGCGGCGCTGAAGTGGTGCTGGCTTCGCGCCGCCTGCCCCACGCCAGGGAGAAGAACGACGCGCTGCGCCTGATGCAGGCCGATCTGACCGATGAAGCGTCGCTGCACGCGCTGTTTGCCGCCGTCGGCGCTTTCGACCATTTGGTGATCACCGCCGGGCCGCTGGTGGAGGCCAAGCCGCTGGCGGAGACCACCCTGGAACGGGCGCAGGCCGACTTCAACGTCAAATTTTGGGGCAGTTTGCGCGCGGTGCAGGCGGCGCTGCCGACGCTGGCGCCACAGGGCTCCATCACCCTGACTTCCGGCCAGCTGTCGCGTAAATATCTCGGCGGTCAGCTGATCAAAACCGCCATCAACGCCGCGCTGGAAGCGGCCGGCAAGCAGCTGGCGAAGGAGCTGGCGCCGCGGCGGGTGAACGTGGTCAGCCCCGGCATCACCGCCACCGAAGCCTACGACGGCATGAGCGCCGCGCAGCGTCAGGCGCTGTTCGAACGGGTTGGCGGCAGCCTGCCGGTCGGCAGGGTCGGCCAGGCGGCCGACGTCGCGGCGGGTTACCTGCTGGCGATGGAGAACGGCTTCGTGACCGGCAGCGTGATCGACATCGACGGCGGCGGCCTGTTGTAACGGCGGCTAGAGCGCCGTCACGCCCTGCGCGGCGGCCTGCTGTTCCAGCACGGTGATAATCTGGTAGGCCGAACGCGGCACCAGGCTGAAATCGCCGATCAGCAGGCGGTCGCTGACCGCCTCATCCAGCATCGCCCGGGCGCCGGCGCGCAGGATTTCCACCTGTTCCGGCGGCGTACCCGCCGCGGTGATCAGCGGCAGGCCGGGCACCGCCGCCGTGCGGCCGATGATTTTCAGCCCCTCCAACGCCTGCGGCTGCGCGCGACGCAGCAGTTCCATGCTGATCGAATCGATGGCGGCGATATCCGCCTGCCCGCTGCGGATCAGCTTCAGCGACTGATAATGCGCGCCGGAGGCCATCGCCGCACCGAAGAATTTCCCGTCCTGCGCCAACGGCGCGATCAGCGCGCGCAGGCCGTTGTAGCCGGACTGGGAATCGGTGCTGTTATAAGCCACCGTCCGGCCGCGAAAATCCGCCAGCCGTTCGCCGGGGTCGCCCGCACGCACCACCAGCCAACTGCGGTAATTCGGCCCGTCGCACCCTTCAACCCGGTAATGGTAGGTGCCGATCAGCTGCACCTGCGACAGGGTGCTGACCAACGGATAACCGCAGGTTTGGCTGAGCAGCAGATCGTCGCGCCGCCAGTGCTGCGCCAGATCGTCCGGCCAGCTGAGCCGCTCCGGCGCCGCCGGCAGCCCCAGCCGCAGCAGCTTGTCGCGCAATACCTGCCAGAAGGATTCGGCCTGCTCCCGGCCAACGCCGTACATCGGTAGAGACACCTGCATCATTTCCCCCTTACCCCGCCGGAGTGGTCGCCAGCGTCTGCTGACGCCAGGCGGTGAGATAACGCACCCAACGTTCGAACAGCATATCGGTGATAATAGCCAACAACGCCACCACCGCCGCGCCCTGGATCACATAGGCGGTGTTAAACCCGCTCAGACCGATGATGATCGGCGAGCCGAGGGTTTTGGTGCCGACGGTGGAAGCGATGGCCGCCGTGCCGATGTTGATGATCACCGACGTGCGGATCCCGGCGACGATCACCGGCGCCGCCAGCGGCAATTCGACCCGCCACAGAATTTGCCAGGCGCTCATCCCCACGCCGC
Organism: Acanthamoeba sp. SK_2022b; assembly: GCA_027943245.1. Classification (NCBI taxonomy): domain Eukaryota; phylum Discosea; order Longamoebia; family Acanthamoebidae; genus Acanthamoeba; species Acanthamoeba sp. SK_2022b. The sequence goes on from JANDJZ010000204.1 coordinate 6,917, forward strand.
GGGCAATCTCGCGCGTGGCGGGCGGCACCGATTCGATGCCCGCCAGCGTGCCCTGCAGGATCGGCAGCAGGCCGTACAGCACCAGCGCAATGATCGCCGGCTGTTCGCTGAAGCCCATCACCGGCACCGCTACCGCCAGCACCGCCACCGGCGGGAAGGTCTGCCCCACCGCCACCACCGTTTCCACCAGCGAACGAAACTCCCGACCGCTGCGCCGGGTGACGGCCACGCCGGCCGCCACGCCGAGAGCCACCGCGATCAGGCTGGAGATCGCCACCAGCGACAGGTGCGCCCCCACCAGCGCGATAAAGCTGTCCTGCTGATAAATGGGCCGCTCCAGATCGGGGAACCAGGCGGAGAACAGGCCGCGCAGATGATCCATGCCGAACACCAGCGCCAACAGCAGCGCCAGCGTCCAGGGCAGCGGATCGCGCAACAGGCGCCAGACGCGCCCGCTCATGACAGCGCCTGCCCGGCGATCAGATCGTTAAAGTGCAACACCCCCAACGCTTCGCCCCGTTCATCCACCACCGGCAGGCAGTCGCTGCCGCGCGCCACAAACACCGACAGCGCCTCGCGCAGGCTCATGGCGGCGGCGATCGGTTCGCCCTCGGCGGCGCCGGGCCGCACCCGCTCCGCCACCGTTCCCAGCGACAGCAGCTTGATGCCGCGATCGCTGCGCCCGAAGAAATCCCGCACGAAGTCGTTGGCCGGCGCGGTCAGCAGCGCCAGCGGCGTGCCCTGTTGCACCACCCGCCCCTGATCGAGCAGCACCAGGCGATCCGCCAAGCCCAGCGCTTCATCGATGTCGTGCGTCACCAGCACGATGGTGCGGCCGGAGAGCTGATGGATGCGCGCGATCTCCGCCTGCAGCGCCGCACGGGTGACCGGATCCAGCGCGCCGAACGGTTCGTCCATCAGCAACACCTCGGGATCGGCGGCCAGCGCGCGCGCTACCCCCACCCGCTGCTGCTGCCCGCCGGACAGCTGATGCGGGTAGCGGCGGCGAAACAGATCCGGCTCCAGATGCAACAGCTCCAGCAGTTCGGTCACCCGATCGCGAATGCGCGCGCGCGGCCATTTCAGCAGCTGCGGCACGGTGGCGATGTTCTCCTCCACCGTCCAGTGCGGGAACAAGCCGATCGACTGGATCGCATAGCCCATGCGCCGCCGCAGATCCTGCGGGTTGAACGACTGGATCTCTTCGCCGGCAAAGAGAATCTTGCCCCGATCGTGTTCGATCAGGCGATTGATCATTTTTAACGTCGTGGATTTGCCGGAACCCGAGGTGCCGATCAACACGGTGAATTCGCCCTCGGCGATGTGCAGCGTGAGATCGTCCACCGCCGGCTTGCCCTGAAAAATTTTGCTGACTTGCTCAAAGTGAATCATCGGCGCGATACGTCCAGGATTGAAACCCAAAATTTAAACAGCGAATCGACGATGACCGCCATCATGACCACCGGGATTACCCCCAGCAGAACCAGATCCAGCGCGCTGCTGAGCAGCCCCTGGAACACGATGGCGCCAAAGCCGCCGGCGCCGATCAGCGCCGCCACCACCGCCATGCCGACGGTTTGCACCGCCAGGATGCGCACGCCGGTCAGGAACAGCGGCAGCGCCAACGGCAGCTGCACGCGCAGGAAGATCTGCCCGCGCGTCAGACCCATGCCGGTGGCGGATTCGATCACCCCGGCCGGCACGCTTTGCAGCCCCGCCACCACGCTGCGCACCAGCGGCAACAGCGCGTACAGCACCAGCGCCACGATCGCCGGCGCCATGCCGATGCCGCTGACGCCGTGCTCCGCCAGCCAGGGCACCGCCGTCGCCAACCCCGCCAATGGCGCGATCAGCAGGCCGAACAGCGCGATGGACGGCACGGTCTGGATAATGTTCAGCGCGGAGAAAATCGGCCGCTGCCAGCGTTCGGAGCGAAAGCACAGCACCCCGAGCGGCACGCCGATCGCCAGCGCCGGCGCCATCGTCGCCAGCAGAATCGTCAGGTGCTGCAACAGCGCGGCGTCAAACACCTCCTGGCGATTGTGGTACTCCTTCAGCAGCGACAGCTGATCGAGCTGATGCCCGAACAGCAGCAGCGCCGGCGGCACCAGCACCAGCGCGTTGCCCAGCATGCGCCACAGGTGCGACGCGGTGAGGCGCGCCATGGCGTCGGCGGCGATCAGCAGGCTCAGCGCCATCGTCAGCCAGCATCCGCTGCCCCAGGAGGTGCGCGCCAGGCGCGATCCCTCTTGCGCCAAACGTTCAGCAGCCTGCCCGCTGATCCAGAAGGCCAGCGTCAGCACCCCGCAGGCGGCCAGCGCCGCCAGCAGCGCCCGCCCCCGCGTCGGCGGTAACAGGCTGAGGATCGCCAATGCCGCCAGCGGCAACAGCAGCCACAGCGCCGGGCCGTGCAGCAGGGAGAACAAGGAGAGGCTTTTGCCCGACAACAGGCGATTGGGGGCATAACTGAGGAACGGCAGGCCAAACGCGGCCAGCAGCAACAGCATGAACAGCGTCAACAAGACGCGATGTTTTACGGCAATAGTCAAAGAAACGCTCCGGCTCCCTCGGTTTACCCCCTCTCCCGACGGCAGAGGGGGCACCTCGGCATTATCCCTTAACAAACCCTTTCTCTTTCAGGTAAGCGGCCGCCACCTGTTTGGCGTCCTGGCCTTCCACGGCGATCTGCGCGTTGAGTTTTTGCAGCGTCGGCCCGTCCAGCGAGGCGAACACCGGCTTGAGCAGCTCAGGCAGATTGGCGTGCGCCTTCAGCGCCGCTTCGCGCACGATCGGCGCCGGTGCGTAGATCGGCTGTACGCCTTTCGGGTCCGCCAGCGTCTGCAGCCCCAGCGCCGCCACCGGGCCATCGGTGCCGTAGGCCATCGCCGCGTTGACGCCGGAGGTCTGCTCCGCCGCCGCCTTGATGGTCACCGCCGTGTCACCGCCGGCCAGGGACAGCAGCTGATCCTGATTCAGTTTGAAACCGTAGGCGTTCTGGAACGCCGGCAGTGCATCCGGCCGCTCGATAAATTCCGCCGAGGCCGCCAGCTTGAACTTGCCGCCGCCGTTGATCCACTTGCCGAGATCCGACAGCGTCTTCAGATGGTTGGCCTCCGCCACGTCCTGACGAATGGCGATGGTCCAGGTGTTGTTGGCCGGCGCCGCATCCAGCCAGACGATTTTGTTTTTGTCGTAGTCGAGCTGCTTCACCTTCTCGAAGCCGGCCTGGGCGTTCTTCCACGCCGGATCTTTCTCATCGGCGAAGAAAAACGCGCCGTTGCCGGTGTATTCCGGGTAGATGTCGATCTCGCCGGAGGTGATGGCGCCGCGCAGCACCTTGGTGGTGCCGAGCTGCAGCTTGTTCGTGGTCTTGATGCCGTTGGCTTCCAGCACCTGCACGATGAGGTTGCCGAGCAGCGAACCTTCGGTATCGATCTTGGAGCCGACGCGCACCGAGTCGGCCGCCTGCGCCAGACCGCCGGTGGCCAGCAGGGCCAGCGCGACGGCAAAGGAACGTCCGCGTGATAACGTGATTGCCATACTTTTCCTCTGGTTATACGTTTTCCGGCTCATGGGCCGGTTAGGTTGGAAAATCCTGAGAAACGCGCTTCCAGCGCGCAATAAATTTTTCCGTCGGCAGGGCATCGCCTTCTCCCTGCGGTTCATCGGCGCGCAACGGATGCACGCCAACGTCGATCGGCGTCAGGGCGTAATCGCGCAGCCACTCGCCGTAGCCCTGCGCGACAAATCCCTGGCTGCGCCGCTGATATGCCTCATGCTCCGCCAGATAGACTTCGCGCAAACCATACCAGGGCAGGCCGGGCAGATCGTGATGCACTAAATGGTAGTTCAGATTGAGAAACAGCAGCCGCCACGGCCAGCCCGCCTCATTAATAATAGAACGTGCCTGCGGTGCGTCCACGGCGCGATGCTCAAAAAACGATCTTACCTTGGTCAGCGCCAGCGCCGGGTAGCTGATGGCCAGCAGATAAAACGCCGCACCGATACCCTGCGCCTGCAGCCAGTTCAGCAACATCGCCAACAGCGACAGGTGCACTCCCCACATCACCCAGGTACGCCACTCCCCGGCGGCAAGCGCTTTCACCGCCCCAGCCAGGGTCGCGGCGATATCCAACGCCGGGCCGAGGAGCACCCGGCCGATCAGCGTATTGCGCACGGCGGCCAGCAGCGGCAACAGGCGGGGATAGCGCCGCCACTGCTCGGCGCTGAAGTAATAGCTTTCGGGATCTTCGTGCGGATCGGTCAGGTGGTCGTTGCGGTGGTGGCGCAGATGCGAATCGCGATACAGCCCATAGGGATACCACACCGCCAGCGGCAACAGGCCGAACAGCTGATTGACGCGCGGCCAGCGCGTCGGATGGCCGTGGATCAGCTCGTGTTGCAACGACAGGTACCAGGTGGTCAGGAGAATCAACAGCGGCGCGCCAAGCCACGGGCCCAGCGTTTGCCAGCCCAGCGCCACGCCGAACCAGCCGCCGTACACCGCCGCCATGATCCCCCAGGTGGGCAATTCCATTCGCCAATAGCGGCGCCGATAAAGCTGCCTGATTCGTTCGCGCTGTTCGGGGTGCAAATAGTGGGCATGGGACATGCTGCGGCTCGCGGTGAGAGATTTTCTCCCAGTATCCGCGAGCCGTAGCGGCGTTCAAAATAACGAAAATGGCAAAGCTAAGTGAAAATTCAGCGGGTTGCGTACGCGGCCTGCGGTTCGCAGGCCACCGGGAAATTCACCGAGTTGGCGATAAAGCACAGGTGATGCGCCTTCTCATGCAGCTGTTGCGCCAGCTGCAGATCGTCGCCGTCGCGCACCGTGACCTGCGGCCGCAGCGTCACCGAGGTGAAAAAGCCGCCGCGCGCCGCGTCTTCACGCATCACCCCGACGGCGTTGTCCTGATAGGCCAGTACGGAAATGCCCGAGGTGGCGCACAGATGCAGATACCATAATTTGTGACAGGCGCTGAGCGAAGCCACCAGCAAATCTTCCGGGTTCCAGCGCGTTGCGTCGCCGCGGAAGGCCGGATCGGCGGAGCCGGCGATGTCTGCCTTGCCCGCGGCGCCGATCAGGTGATCGCGCCCGTAGGCGCGGTAATCCTCGGTGCCTGCGCCCAAATTCCCCTGCCAGGTGACCGCCACCTGATAATGATGTTCGCCTTTCATGCCTTTTTCTCCCGTTGGCCAGCCAATGCAACCTCGTCTTGAGACGTGCCCGGAAAACACTATTGGTGGAAAAGCGTGAATACGCAAACGGCGAAACGAGAAAAAACGGGCCGCGCAGGCGGCCCGTCGGTCACATCCCTTCAGGGAACGAAATCGAGCACCACGGCGTTGAACAGCGCGTACTCGGTGGCGGTGGCCATCGGCGGAAACTGCGCGTGCTGCACCGCCGCACTCGCCGCTGAGCACAGAGGCGCGTCGCCTCTTACGATCTTGCTGCTCGCCAGCTTGCCGTCCGGCCGCAGCCGAATGCTGATGGTGCAGCGTTGGCCGCGCGCGCGTTCAGGCAAACGCAGTTCGCGGCTCACCGCGTTATGCACCCGCACCGGATAGCTGAGCGGCACCGTGGCCTGCGCCTCGGCCTGCGGCTCCGGCAACGGGATGCCGGCCTGACGCCCGGCGCCGCAGCCGCTTAACAGCAAAAGCGCCAACAGGCTTAGTGTCTTTTTCATTCCCTATGTCCTTATTGGGGGGATTTATCCTTATCGCGCGGCCCTCACTGCGCCGCCGGGTAAGCCTCGCCGTCATCCGCGTAACGCTGCAGCCGCTCGCGCCACCACTTGGCCGCCAGACCGCTGGCGCTTTCCCGCCAGCCGAAATAGGCAACGTCGCTGCAGCGCTCAGATTCCACGCGTTTCACCACCAGTTCGCCGCTGTTCAGGTAAGGTTCCGCCAGAGAACGCGGCAGATAGCCGCAGCCCAACCCGGCCAACTGCGCCTGCAGCTTGGCGTCGAAGCCGAAGACCGTCAGCGTATCCTGCTCTTCGAGCAGGTTCAGGCTCTGCGGCGCGTTGACCCGCGAGGTATCGCGCACCACCACCGCCCGGTGCTGACGGATTTCGTCCTTCGGCAACGGTTCCGGCAGCGTCGCCAGCGGATGCTGCGGCGCGACGGCGAACACGTAATCCAGCTGCCCCAGCCGGCTGAACGCATAGCCCACCCGCGACGGTGGCTCGCAGATGGCGCCGATGATAATGTCGGCGCAGCCATAAACCAGCGATTCCCAGGAGCCGGCCAGCACCTCATGGCTGAAACGCAGCCGGGTATGATGATGTTGCCGATAGAACTCGTCGATCAGTGGCAACAGGCGGGCGAACGGGAATGAGGCGTCGATCCCGAGCGTGATCTCGCTTTCCCAGCCGTTCTCCACGTAGCGCGCCTGCTGCTCCAGATCCTGCGCCGCCCGCAGCAGTACCCGGCCTTTTTCCAGCATCAGCTTGCCGGTATCGGTGAACTTCGCCCGGTGGCCGGAGCGGTCCAGCAAGGTGATGTCGAGATCGTTCTCCAGCTTTTGCACCATATAGCTGAGTGCCGAAGGGGTTTTAAACAGTGCGGCGGCCGCGGCGGCGAAAGATCCGTGCCGGTCCAGCGCGTCCAAAATCAGCAGCGCTTCCAGGTTTAATCTCATGCTTTCTCCCGTGTATAAAAAAACTCAACAAGTCGGCAAAAATTCTGCGGTATCTTTGAAATCGCCCTCTGCCTACCATGCGTTTTATCGGCGTTACACTCATCAGATGTTCAACCGAAATATCACTGGGAAGGTAAATTATGTCCAAGTTTCAACTGCTTGATAAAGACAATTCCGCACTGATTTTTATCGATCATCAACCACAAATGGCCTTCGGCGTGGCTAATATTGATCGTCAGCAACTGAAAAACAACGTTGTTGGTTTGGCGAAGGCAGGCAAGATTTTCAACGTCCCCACCCTTTTCACCTCGGTCGAAACCGAGAGCTTCAGCGGCTATATCTGGCCGGAACTGCTGGCGGTACACCCTGAAATTACCCCGATTGAACGCACCTCGATGAACTCCTGGGAAGACGCGGCCTTCGTTAAAGCCGTGGAAGCCACCGGCCGCAAAAAGCTGGTGATCTCCGCGCTGTGGACCGAAGTGTGCCTGACCTTCCCGGCGCTGATGGCGCTGGAAGCCGGCTATGAAGTGTATGTGGTGACCGACACCTCCGGCGGCACCTCCGTCGATGCGCACGAGCGTTCGATCGACCGCATGGTGCAGGCCGGCGCCGTGCCGGTGACCTGGCAGCAGGTGCTGCTGGAGTACCAGCGCGACTGGGCGCGCAAAGACACCTATGACGCGGTGATGGCGCTGGTGCGCGAACACAGCGGCGCTTACGGCATGGGCGTCGACTACGCTTACACCATGGTGCACCACGCACCGGCGCGCACGGTGAAATAATCCCCCTTGCCCCGGCCCTGCGCCGGGGTATTTTCAGGAGTCGGTTTTATGGCCCATCCGCAGCATGTCACGCTGGTGATCACCCACCGTTTGGCGCCGGGGAACGAGCAGGCCTATGAGGCCTGGCTGAACCGCATCATGCCCGACGCCGCGGGCTTCACCGGCCATTTGGGCGTCAACGTCATCCGCCCTTCCGGCGACGAACAGGCCTATACGGTGTTGGTCCGCTTCGACAACCTCGACAACCTGTACCGCTGGATCCACTCGCCGCTGCGCAAGCAATACATCGAAGAAGTCACCCCGCTGCTGCTGGAGAGCGACCATATCGAGATCCGCCCCGGCGCGGAGTTCTGGTTTACCCCGCCCAATCCCGGCGTGCGCCAGCCGCCCCAGTGGAAGCAGTTCATCATCACCCTGCTGGTGATTTTCCCTTCCACCAATCTGGTGCCCTGGTTTTGGGGGTTGGTGCTGCCGCAGCTGGACGGCACGCTGCTCGGCCATTTTCTCAATGACGCCACCGTGGTCGCCCTGGTGGTGTACCTGTGGATGCCTATCGTGACTCGCGTTTTTCATCAATGGCTGACCCGCCGCTAGGCGGTTCGCCGGGAGAATGTTATGAACCACCACGCTTCATTGATCATCACCAACGGCAAGTTTCACACCGTCGATCGCCAAAATCCCACCGCACAGGCGGTCGCCATCCGCGACGGCAAGTTTCTGGCGGTCGGTAGCGAAAGCGAAGTCATGCAGCACGCCGGGCCGGAAACCCAGGTGATCGATCTGCACGGCCATACCGCTATTCCAGGCCTGAACGACTCGCACCTGCACCTGATCCGCGGCGGCCTGAACTATAACCTGGAGCTGCGCTGGGAAGGCGTGCCTTCGCTGGCCGACGCCCTGCGCATGTTGAAAGAACAGGCGCTGCGCACGCCGAACCCGCAGTGGGTACGGGTGGTCGGCGGCTGGACCGAATTCCAGTTCGCCGAGCGCCGCATGCCGACGCTGGACGAGATCAACCAGGCGGCGCCGGACACGCCGGTGTTCATACTGCACCTCTACGATCGCGCGCTGCTCAACCGCGCGGCGCTGAAGGTGGTCGGCTACACCAAAGACACGCCGAACCCGCCGGGCGGCGAGATCCAGCGCGACGCCAACGGCAACCCGACCGGCATGCTGATCGCCAAGCCCAACGCCATGATCCTGTACGCCACGCTGGCGAAAGGGCCGAAGCTGCCACTGGAACAGCAGGTTAATTCCACCCGCCAGTTTATGCGCGAGCTGAACCGTCTGGGCCTCACCAGCGCCATCGACGCCGGCGGCGGCTTCCAGAACTACCCGGAGGATTATCAGGTGATCGCCGAGCTGCACGAGAAAAAGCAGCTGACCATCCGCATCGCCTATAACCTGTTCACCCAGCGGCCGAAGCAGGAGCTGGAAGACTTCGAGCTGTGGACCGACATGCTCAAGCCGGGTCAGGGTACCGACTTCTATCGCCACAACGGCGCCGGCGAGATGCTGGTGTTCTCCGCCGCCGACTTCGAAGACTTCCTGCAGCCGCGCCCGGATCTGCCGCCGGGCACCGAAGACGAGCTGGAGCGGGTGGTGCGTCATCTGGTCGAGCACCGCTGGCCGTTCCGCCTGCACGCCACCTATGACGAGTCCATCAGCCGCATGCTGGACGTGTTCGAGAAGGTGAACCGCGACATTCCGTTCAACGGGCTGCACTGGCTGTTCGACCACGCCGAAACCATTACCGAGCGCAATATCGAGCGGGTCAAGGCATTGGGCGGCGGCATTGCGGTGCAGCACCGCATGGCGTTCCAGGGCGAGTATTTCGCTGACCGCTACGGCATCGAAGCCACCAAACATACGCCGCCGGTGGCGAAAATGCTGGCGGCCGAGCTGCCGGTCGGACTGGGCACCGACGCCACCCGCGTCGCCAGCTACAACCCGTGGACGGCGCTGTACTGGCTGGTTTCCGGCCGCACCGTCGGCGGCATGGCGATGTACGACGACAGCGCCCGGCTGGATCGCGAAACGGCGCTGATGCTGTGGACACAAGGCAGCGCCTGGTTCTCCACCGAACAGGGCAAGAAAGGCCAGATCAAGGTCGGCCAGCTGGCGGATGTGGCGGTGCTGTCGCAGGACTATTTCAGCGTGCCGGAAGAGCAGATCAAAGGCATCGAGTCGGTGATGACGGTGGTGGACGGCAAGGTGGTCTACGCCGCCGGCAGCTTCTCGCCGCTGGCACCGCCGCCGCTGCCGGTGCTGCCGGAGTGGTCGCCGGTTACCCAGGTGCCGGGCCACTACCGCTCCGCGCCGCCGTCGGCGGCGGCCAAAGTCGGCGTGCTGAGCCAGGCGCACCAATGCTGCGGCCCGTGCGGCGTACACGCGCATCAGCATGACATCGCGCGCCGCTCCAGCATCCCGGTGTCGGACGAGAATGCCTTCTGGGGCGCGTTCGGCTGTTCGTGCTTCTCGTTCTAAGCTGCCAGGTCAGCAACTTACTATGCAACTAGCTTAATAAGATATTAAGTTAGCAAAATAACAAATTAATGGCGCTGTCCACGGGAGAGCGCCATTTCATTTTCAATCGCGGTTGATCTCCAGCCAGCGCCGCTGCTCGGCGGAGGCGGCTATCGCATCCAGCACGCAAGACACCTTCCAGCCTTCTTCAAAGTCCGGCCACATGCGATCGCCCGCGGCGATGCCGTTGACCAGATCGCGGATCTCCACCGTCTTCTGATCGTTAAAGCCGATGCCGTGCCCGGCGCTGATGCAGAACGCCGCGTAGTCCGGGTGCTTCGGCCCTACCAACAGCGTTTTGAACCCCTGCCGCTCCGCCGGCTCATCGTGCCGATACAGCTTCAGCTCCGCCATCCGTTCCTGGGTATAGCTCAGCGTGCCTTTAGTGCCGGTGACCACATAGGTCAGCCCCATCTTGCGCCCGCAGGCGATGCGCGAGGTTTCGAGAGTGCCCATCGCCCCGCCGGCGAAGCGCAGCAGCGCGCTGGCCTGATCTTCGTTTTCCACCGGCAGCAGGCGCGCCGGGTCTTGCGGATCCGGGCGCTGTTTGATCACGGTCTGCATATCGCCGGAGACCGCCACGATATCGCCCACCAGGTAGTGCGCCATATTGACGATATGCGCCGCCAGATCCCCCAACGCACCCAGCCCAGCGCTGGCGCGGCGGCAGTGCCAGTCAATCGGCGTGCGCGGGTCGGCCAGATAATCCTCATTGTGGGTGCCGTAAAAATGCACCACCTCACCGATTTCGCCGTTGGCGATGATCTCGCGCGCCAGCTGGCTGGTCGGGTTCTTCATGTAGTTGAAACCGACCAGCGTTTTCACGCCTTTGGCGCGGGCGGCCTGCACCATCTCCGCCGCGTCGGCGGCGTCCAGCGCCAGCGGCTTTTCCGAATACACGTGCTTGCCGTGGCGGATCGCCTCCAGCGCCATCTCTTTGTGCAAGAAGTTGGGCGCGCAGATGTCCACCACGTCGATCGCCGGATCGGCCACCAGCTGCCGCCAATCGCCGGTCGAACGCGCAAAACCGAACTCGCCGGCGCGCTGCGCCGCCAGCTCGGGCGTCACTTCCGCCAGCATCTCCAGCACCAGCTCCCCTTTCAGAGGAAAGACCGTGGGGGCCTGCGCATAGGCGATAGCGTGACAACGCCCGATATAACCGGTGCCGATTAACCCAACGCGTACCTGTTTCATCATTTTCTCCCGTGATCGAAATCCTGCGTAGAACCAGGCGCCGTTCAATGAAACGCGCCGTCTGATAACGGGTTTATATGGAATATAAATTTCAATAACAAGCGCGCGGGAAAATAAAGTTCATATTCGTGATGCCGTTCATGAAACGTTGACGGGATGATGCAACGCAGAAAGCCCAGACACGGCTTGCCGTATCCGGGTGAGATAAAATGAACCGTTTATTTCATATCACGGTAAACCGTTGGCGCCGTGCTGCACGTAGCCGGGGCGTTGCAGCAGGCGCTGCTGATAGGCCGCCAGCGCCGCATAATCCGGCCGCTCGAACGGCGTCATCAGCCAGCGATTCAGCGACAGCCCCAGCACCACGTCCGCCAGCGTGAAGGCGGCGCCGGCGGCATAAGGGCCGTGCTGCGCCAAATGCCTGTCCAGCAGCCCCATCAGCCGGTTCCACTCACGCTCGGCGGCGGCCAGGCTGGCGGCATCCTGATAATCTGCATGCCCTCGCACCCGCGACATGAACACATAGCGCCAGGCGCCGTTCAGATCGGTGGCCTGCCAGTCCATCCACATCTCCACCGCCGCGCGCGCACCGGGTTCCTGCGGCAGCAGATCGCGGCGCCCTTCCCGCCCCGCCAGATAGCGGCAAATGGTGTTCGACTCCCACAGCACCCGCTCGCCGTCGATCAGCACTGGCACCAGGCCGTTCGGGTTCAGCGCCAGAAACGCCGGCTCCTGCGTGGAGCGAAAGCCGCTGCCCCAGTCCTCCCGCGCCAGCAGCAGCCCCAGCTCCTGGCAGGTCCACAGCACCTTGCGCACGTTGATCGATGAAGCCTTGCCCAAGACTCTCAGCATCGGTTTTCCTTATTCTTTCCAGAACGGTTTATAGCCTTCACGCCGGGCTTCCACCTGCGTCAGGCCGATGTCCGCCAGCTGCCTGTCGTTCAACAGTAACAGCGCCTTTCTCGTTCTGTGCCGCAGCAGATACAGATGCCAGCGTGACCAACCGACCGAGCGCCGCAGCGGCGTACCAGAAAACAGAGCCATGTTGTTATTCTCCCTGATGTTTTCACGTTGCAGTCATCATGCTCGCCGGGAGAAAAACAATACAGATTCACGCTGGCGCTATTTTTTTCATACAGCTGTGCCAAAAAAACCGCTGAATGGTTTACTTTGAAAGCATCTGTACCGGTTTTTTAATTCTTTATCCCGATAAGAGGCCTCTGTATGACACGCTACGCCACCCTGGCCGCCATTCTCAGCCAACGTATTCAGCAAGGGCTGTATCCGGCCGGCCACCGCCTGCCTTCGGTGCGCACGCTGAGCCAGGAGCACGGCGTCAGCATCAGTACGGTACAGCAAGCCTACCGACTGCTCGAGGAACAGCGCCTGGTGGAAGCGCGGCCGAAGTCGGGCTACTTCGTGCATACGCAGCGCGCGCAGGCCGAGCTGCCCGCCATGACGGCGCCGGTGCAGCGGCCGGTAGACATTTCGCAATGGGAGCAGGTGCTGGAGCTGGTGCGCAGCCGGCCGCGCGAGGGCCTGATCCAGCTGGGGCGCGGCATGCCGGATATCGCCGAGCCGACGATGAAACCGCTGATCGTCGCCCTACGCAACGCCGCCCGCCACGGCGACCTGCGCAGCCTGTATTACGACAGCATTCAGGGCGTGGCCGCGCTGCGCGAGCAGGTTGCCCGCCTGCTGCTGGATTCCGGCTGCCAAATCGGCCCCGATCAGTTGCTGATCACCACCGGCTGCCAGGAAGCGATCTCCGCCGGGCTGCGCGCCGTTTGCCAACCCGGCGACATCGTGGCGGTCGACTCGCCCTGCTTCCACGGCACCATGCAGACGCTGAAGGGCCTGGGTATCAAGGCGCTGGAAATCCCCACCGATCCGCTCACCGGCGTCAGCCTGGCGGCGCTGGAGATGGCGCTGGAACAGTGGCCGGTCAAGGCCATCCTGCTGACGCCCAACTGCAACAATCCGCTGGGCTACATCATGCCCGACGCCCACAAACAGCGGCTGCTGACGCTGGCGCAGCGCCACGACGCGGCGATCATCGAGGACGACGTCTACGGCGACATCGCCTATCACTACCCGCGGCCGCGCACCATCAAGTCGTTCGACGAAGACGGCCGCGTGCTGCTGTGCAGCTCGTTTTCCAAAACGCTGGCGCCGGGGCTGCGGGTGGGCTGGATCGCACCTGGCCGCTACCTGGAGCGGGTGCTGCACATGAAGTTCATCGGCTCCGGCGCCACTGCCACCCAGCCGCAGCTGGCGATCGCCGAATTTATCCGCGGCGGGCACTATCTGCAGCACCTGCGGCGCATGCGTGCCCGCTACCAGCAGAACCGCGACCGCATGACCGACCTTATCCTGAAGCACTTCCCGGCCGGCACCCGCGTCAGCCGGCCGCGCGGCGGCTTTATGCTGTGGATCGAACTGGACGAGGCGTTCGACACCCTGCGGCTGAACCGCCATCTCGAGCCGCAGGGCGTGCAGATCGCCGTCGGCAGCATCTTTTCCGCCGCCGGCAAATACCGCAACTGCCTGCGCATCAACTATGCGCCTAAGCTGACGGCGGAGATCGAACAGGCGGTGCAGCGGGTCGGCGCCACCATCCAGCGGCTGATGCCGAGCGGCGTGCTGCAACCTCAGACGGACTGAAGCAAAAACTCCGCCACCCGGCGGCGCAGATGTTCGATGCCCTGCGGATGGTGAATAAACTGCGCCACCGGCATCATCTGCCAGCGCAGGCCTTCATCACCGAAGCGAATGGCGGCGATCTGCGCCGGGGCGATCTCGCCGGCCATAAACCAGGTCGGCGGGGAGCCGGGCAGGATGCCGTCGTAGCGCCGCCGCCAGACAACCTGACGTTCGGCGATCGCCACGCCGAATTCTTCCTGCGTCTCCCGCTGCACGCACTGCAGCGGCGTTTCGCCGTTTTCCCGCCCGCCGCCGGGCAGATCCCACTGGCCGGGCCACGGAATGCCCGGTTTGTCGTCCCGCTGGTAAACCAGCAAGCGATCGTCGCACAGCAGCGCGATCTTGGCCCCGCCAAACGCCTGATCCGTCATGTTTTCTCCGCTCCCCGCCCATCCTCTTTGACTGAACATCATACTTCATCCCCGCGCGGCCTGGTGTATAGTGAAAATCCGTTTTCACAACAGGCGAACAATGACGATGAACTCTCCGTTTCTGGTGACTCCCCAATGGCTTGCGCAGCATATCAACGATGAAAATCTGGTGGTGATCGACGTCCGGATGTCGCCGGTCGGGCTGACGCCGAAGAAAGACATGCTTGCCGAGTTCGAACGCGGCCATATCCCTGGCGCGGTCTATTTCGATATCGACGAGGTGGCGGACAAAAACACCGCGCTGCCGCACATGCTGCCGACGGCGGCGGAGTTTGGCGCGGCGGTGGGCAAGCTGGGCATCAGCGAGCGCGATACCCTGGTGATTTACGATGAGGGCAACCAGTTCTCCGCGCCGCGCGGCTGGTGGACCTTCCGCAATTTCGGCGCCCGGCATGTTTACGTGCTGGACGAAGGGCTGAACGGCTGGACCGCGCTGGGCCAGGCGCTGGAGACCGGCCCGGCGCAGCCTGAGCCGCAGACGTTCAACGCCCGGTTCAACGCCGACGCGGTGGTGGATATGCGGCAAGTGGAACAGGCGTTAGGCACGCCGATGCAAATTCTCGACGCGCGCGCCGCGCCGCGCTTTTATGCCGAAGCGCCGGAGCCGCGCCCCGGCCTGCACCGCGGCCATATTCCCGGCAGCATCAACATTCCGTACGGCGAGCTGCTGGAGAACGGCCGCTTCAAATCGCTGGAAGCGCTGCGCCAAACCTTCAGCGACAAGGGCGTGGACATCAACGGGCCGATCATCACCAGCTGCGGCTCCGGCGTGACGGCAGCGGTGCTGGCGTTCGGCCTGCTGTCGCTCGGCGCGCCGCAGGTCAAGCTGTATGACGGCGCCTGGAGCGAATGGGGCCAGCTGAGCGGCAAGCAGCCCATCGCTAAAGATTAAGTGCCGATCCGCTCGACCACGATCTGCGCCAGCCGCTGCACGGCGGCGGAAGGCTGATCCTCGGCGCGGTGCAGCACCACGCCGAGCTGGCCGAGAACGGGCAGCAGTTCGGGCGCCAGCGGCGCCAGGCCAGGCGGCAAACCCGCCGCCGTGCGCACCGTAACGCCCAACCCGGCATTCACCGCCGCCCAAACGCCGTTCAGGCTGCGGCTGGTAAAGGCAATGCGCCAGGGAATGCCGGCGCGATCCAGCGCCTGCGTCGCCGCGCTGCGCATCAGGCAAGGCGCGTCGAACATCACCAGCGAAAGCGGCTCATCCCCTTCCCGCCAGGGCGCCAGCGCGAAGCCGGGCGAGGCGATCCAGTGCAGCTGCCGCTGCCCCAGCGCCTGATGAAACGGCGTGTTCAAGCCGCCATCCCACGCCAGCGACAGATCCAGCTGGCCTTTCAGCACCCAATCGATCAGCTCGGCATTGCGGGCGATGCGCGCCTCGATGCGCACCTTCGGATTGGCGCGCGCGAAACTGCCCAATACCTGCGGCAGAAACGTCTCGCCGAAATCCTCCTGCAGCCCCAGCCGCACCGTGCCCTGTAGATCCAATCCGCGCACCGCGGCGGCGGCTTCGTCATTGAGCTCCAGCAGACGGCGCGCGTAGCCGAGCAGGGTTTCCCCCGCCTCGGTCATCACCATGCCGCGCCCGGCCTTGCGCAGGATCGGCGCGCCGACCTGCTGTTCCAGCTTTTTCAGGTGGGCGCTGACCGCTGAAGTCGAGCGCCCTAACCGTTCAGCGGCCTTGGCAAAGCTGCCCAGTTCGACGCCGGTAACAAAGCTGCGCAAATCCTCGAGATCGAACGTTATTCGCCCCATGCTGACCATCCTGATTTTCTGAATCATCAATCAAAATAATACCGATTTTACTGATAAAGATGGCGTGTCACGCTCTCCCGGTCAATGTCTTTCCGGAGAATCCTTATGCTCGCGATGCAATACCGTTTCACCCTGCCCGCCGATTACGACATGGCGATCGTCCGCCGCCGCATCGCCGATTTCGGCCACCGGCTCGACGCCTGCCCGCAGCTGATCGTCAAAGCCTATCTGTACGCGCAGCGCAGCGAAGGCAGCGCCGAGAACCTCTACGCTCCCTTCTATCTGTGGAACAGCAGCGCCGGCATGAGCGACTTCCTGACCGGCGAAGGTTTCAGGGGGCTCAGCCAGGCGTTCGGCTGGCCACGCGTCAATCATTGGCTGCCGTGGCTGGCGCATTTCGATCGTCCTCATCTGACCGGGGCAGCGTGGGCGACCTGTCAGGAGCAGATTATCGCCCCCTACAGCGATCTGCCTGCGCTGCGTCAGCAACAGCAGGCGGCCCCCGGCGCGCTGGCCTCCATCGTGGCGTTCGATCCCGCCGACTGGCGATTAGTGCGGCTGGATTTATGGCGTGAACCGCCGCAGTCCCCTGTGCAAAACGGCCAGCTGTTCCGCGTCGGCCATCTGTCCGCCCCCTTTGACCACACTGCGCCGCGGGTTGACAGCCAAACTTGATATTGATAATCATTATCAACACTAAACATTCATTTGCGGTTCGCGGGATGCGGGCCACTCTCCGGGGTCAACCGCCATGCCGTCATCACCGATCACACCTTACGCCACCACCTGCTGCATCGTGGGGGGCGGCCCCGCCGGGCTGATGCTCGGCTATCTGCTGGCGCGGGCGGGGATCGACGTGACGGTGCTGGAGAAGCACGCCGACTTCCTGCGCGATTTTCGCGGTGACACCATTCACCCGTCGACGCTGGAAGTCATGCACCAGCTGGGCCTGCTCGACGAACTGCTGACGCTGCCGCACCAGCGCGCCGAATCCCTGCACGCCGAAGTCGCCGGGCGCGACATTAAGCTGGCGGATTTCACTCGCCTGCCGACGCGCTGCAAATTTATCGCCTTTATGCCGCAGTGGGAGTTCCTCAACTTTTTGGCGCAGCAGGCCGCAGCATTCCCCCATTTCAGGCTGCTCACCTCGACGCAGGTTCATCAGCTGCTCTACGACCGCGGCCAGGTATGCGGCGTGCTGGCCAACACGCCGGAAGGCCCGATCCGCGTGCGCAGCCAGCTGGTGATCGGCACCGACGGCCGCAACTCGGTGGTGCGCGAGCAGGCGGCGCTCAGCAGCCGCTCCTTCGGCGCCCCGCGCGACGTATTGTGGATGAAGCTCAGCAAGCAGACGGGCGATCCGGCCTGGTCGATGGGCCATACCGGGCCGAAGCAGAACTTCATCATGATCGATCGCGGCGACTACTGGCAGTGCGGCTACTCGATCGATAAAGGCAGCTTCGACGCGATCCGCCGCAGCGGCCTGGAGAAATTTTTGCTGCACCTCGCCGAGGTGGCGCCATTCCAGGACGATCGCCTGCAGGAGATCGTCGAGTGGGATCAGGTGAAGCTGCTGAGCATCCGCATCGATCGTCTGGATCGCTGGGCCAAACCGGGGGTGCTGTGCATCGGCGACGCCGCGCACGCCATGTCGCCGATCGGCGGCGTGGGCGTCAACCTGGCGATTCAGGACGCGGTGGCCGCCGCCAACGCCCTGATCCCGCCGCTGCGCCAGCATCGGCTGCAGCTGAAGCATCTGCTGAGCGTGCAGCGCCGGCGCGAATTCCCCACCCGGGCCATCCAGTTTTTGCAGATCAAAATGAGCCAGCGCAAGCCGGGCGAACGCCGCGCGGCGGGCGGTTCGCGCCTGATCGCCCGCGTCGGCAACAGCCGCTGGCTGCCGCGCCTGTTCGGCCGCATCATCGGCCTGGGTTTTCGCCGTGAAACGCCGCGACATCTGTCCAACGACACCTGCCCGCCGGAATAATATTGGTTGTTTTTCCATCGCACCGTATAATGGTTAAATCGAACGATTTAATTAACTGGAGCGATTAAATGTACGCACTCAGCGCGAACGAGGCCAAAACCCAATTCGGCGATTTGCTGCTCAAGGCGCAGCGTGAGCCGGTGCAAATCAATCGCAACGGCAAACCGGTCGCCGTCGTCATGTCGGTAGAAGACTACCAGGCGCTGGAAGATCTCAAATTACGCGCGCTGCAGCAAAAAATCGCGCAGGCTACCGCCGAGGAAGACGCCGGTAAGGCGGTAGACGGCGATGCCTTCTTCAACCGTCTGCTCACCGACGAAACCGACTGATATGCCCGCGTTTCGCCTCACCCCGCAAGCCCAACAAGATCTGTTGGCTATTCGTCATTTCACCGTCGAGCACTGGGGCAAAGCGCAATCTCACCGCTATCTTGAGCAGTTGAGAGAGGTCATGCATCATCTGGCGGATATGCCGGAAGCGGGTAAGGCACACTTTCACGATCTGGGCGAAGAGATACGCAGTTTTCCTTACGCCAGCCATAGGATCTACTACCGCAGCCGCCCTGCCGGCATCACCGTTCTTGCCATTCTGCACCAGGCGATGGTGCCCCACCGGCATCTGGAACAACGGCTGTAATTTTTCTTACTCAAAGGGGCACAGATGTTCACCGTCCGTCAGGCATTGCTGGAAGATTTAACCCAGGTACGCGATATCGGCATCCGCACCTATCGCGCGCACTTCGGTGAGCTGTGGCGCTACCCGCACGAGCTGGAGGCCTTTCTGGCCGAGGATTTTTCCGTCTCTGCGCTGGAACGGACGCTGCGCAATCCCGACGTGTGCTGGCTGTTGGCCTATGAGGATGACGCCCTGGTCGGCTATGCACGTGTGAACTTCGATAGCCTGTTGGCTGCCACCCAACGGCGCGGCGCCGAACTGCAAAAGATCTACTTCCTGCCGGATTACGCCGGGCGCGGTTTCGGCCGACAATTTTTCGAACAGGTGCAGCGGCGGGCCGTCGAACGCCGTCAGCCCCTGCTGTGGCTGGAAGTGCTGAAACAGAACGCAGACGCCCAGCGCTTTTATCAGCGGCAAGGCCTGGCCGTATGTGGCGAGGCCCAATACACCAGCGAACAGGGTGCCATCGAACTTTGGGCGATGAGCAAGGCGCTGTAACCGCGCCCCGCTCCGCCGTCGTTTAGCGCGGCTCCCGCTGCAGCATCAGGAACAGCAAGGCAAACGCATTGGGCGCCAGGTAGATCAGCGCCCCCAGCTGCACCGCCAGCGGATCCTTCTTGGCCTGCCAGGCCATAAACCAGTCGCCGGCGACCACCATAAAGCCGACGCCCCACACCGCAATTGCGCAAATCGCCCCCAGCATCGCCCAGGCTTTACCCTTGGCGAAGGCGGCGTAAGGGCCTTTCAATCGCCCGATCATCAGCACCACGCCTACGGCCGCGAATAGGCCGGCCAGCGTTTCCAGCGTGGTGATGACAGCCAACCCCAACATGCAGGCCCAGTCGGCGCTGATCGCGCGCCACATCAACCCCGGCGTCTGATAGGTATCCTGCATGGCGAGCAGCGGGCCCACCGCATTGCGCGCGGTGCCGGCGAAATCCGCCGTATTGTTCAACAGGCTGAACAGCCCCCACAGGGCCGGAAACAGGGACAGGACAATGCAACCGAGGCGTGACACAGTGATTTCGTTCATGATGATGTTAGCTATCCATGGCAAGGGATTAATAAAAAACGCCTTTTAGATTAGTCCATAACATCCGCAAGGAGAAACAGCTGCACGACTTTCAGACATGCGGCTCCCTTTGCCTCGTTCAAATCGCCACCAGCCCGCGTACGCCGTCCTGTTCCATATTGCTGCCGGCGCCGCGCTGCACGATACTGCCGCGCGACATCACCAGATAGCTGTCCGCCAGATCGGCGGCAAAGTCATAGAACTGTTCCACCAGCAGGATCGCCATATCGCCCTTCGCCGCCAGCTGCTTGATCACCGCGCCGATCTCCTTGATCACCGAAGGCTGGATCCCTTCCGTCGGCTCGTCGAGGATCAGCAGCTGCGGCCGGCAGGCCAGCGCCCGGCCGATCGCCAGCTGCTGCTGCTGCCCACCGGAGAGATCGCCGCCGCGCCGATCCTTCATTTGCCGCAGCACCGGAAACAAGTCATAGATCGGATCCGGCACCGTGCGTGCGGCGGCGCCGGAAAAACGCGCCAGCCCCATCAGCAGATTTTCCTCCACCGTCAGACGCGGGAAAATCTCCCGCCCCTGCGGCACATAGGCGATGCCCGCCTGCACCCGCTGATGCGGTTTTTTACCGGTGATGGTTTCGCCCTGCCAGCGGACGCTGCCGCTGCGCGCCGGGACCAGCCCCATCAGGCATTTCAGCAGCGTGGTCTTGCCCACGCCGTTGCGCCCCAGCAGGCAGGTCACCTCGCCGATGCGCGCCTCGAACGACAGGCCGCGCAGAATGTGGCTGCCGCCGTAATACTGATTCAATTCCTCTACCTGCAGCATCGTTACGCCTCCTCAGCGCCCCAGATATACCTCAATCACCCGTTCATCGGCCTGCACCTGTGCCAGCGATCCTTCCGCCAGCACCTGCCCCTGGTGCAGCACCGTCACGCGATCGGCGATGGTTTCCACAAACCCCATATCGTGTTCCACCACCATCAGCGAATGCTTGCCCGCCAGCTCGCGGAACAGTTCGGCGGTGTAGTCGGTTTCGGCGTCGGTCATGCCGGCCGCCGGTTCGTCGAGCAGCAGCAGGTGCGGTTCTTGCGCCAGCAACATGCCGATCTCGAGAAACTGTTTCTGCCCGTGGGACAGCAACCCGGCGGGCCGGTGGCGTTCATGCCCCAGCCGCAGGGTCTTCAACATCTCGTCGATGCGGTCGCGCTGTTCGCTGCTCAGGCGAGCGCGCAGGCAGGCCCACACCGATTTGCGGGTTTTCTGCGCGATCTCCAGATTTTCGAACACCGTCAGCGCCTCAAACACCGTCGGTTTTTGAAACTTGCGGCCGATGCCGGCGTGGGCGATCTGCATCGGCGCCAGCCGGGTCAGATCGACGGTCTGATCGTAAAACACCCTGCCGCTGTCCGGCCGGGTCTTGCCGGTGATCACATCCATCAGCGTGGTCTTACCGGCGCCGTTGGGGCCGATCACGCAGCGCAGTTCGCCGACGCCAATGCGCAGCGACAGATCGGTCAGCGCGCGAAAACCGTCGAAGCTGACGTTGACGTTGTCGAGCTGCAGCACCGGATCGGTTTGCTGCCGGTATTTATCCGCCGGCAGCGGGTGGGTAAACAGCTCGTCGGTCACTTGCATCGCTTTCATGAGGTTTTCCTCCTGCGCAGCAGGCCGATCACCCCTTTGGGCAGAAACAGCGTGACGACGATAAACATCAGGCCGAGGAAGAACTGCCAGTATTCGGGAATGGCCATGGTGAACCAGCTCTTGGCGCCGTTGACGATGCCGGCGCCGAGCAGCGGCCCCACCAGCGTGCCGCGCCCGCCGAGCGCCACCCAGATGGCGGCCTCGATCGAGTTGGTCGGCGACATTTCGCCGGGGTTGATGATGCCGACCTGCGGCACATAGAGCGCGCCGGCCAGCCCGCACAGCACCGCCGACAGCGTCCAGACGAACAGCTTGAAGCCCTTCGGATCGTAGCCGCAGAAGGTCAGCCGGTTTTCCGCATCGCGCACCGCGGTCAGCACCCGGCCGAACTTGCTGCGCGCCAGCGCAAAGCCGATGGCCAGGCTGGCGGCCAGCAGCAGCACCGTCGCCAGGAACAGCGCCACCCGCGTGCCGGGGCCGGTGATGGGAAAGCCGAGCAGCGTGGTGAAACCGGTAAAGCCGTTATTGCCGCCAAAGCCGGTTTCGTTGCGAAAGAACAGCAGCATGCCGGCATAGGTCAGCGCCTGGGTCATGATCGAGAAATACACCCCTTTGATTTTCGAGCGGAAGGCGAAGTAGCCGAACAGGAAGGCCAGCAGGCCCGGCACCAGCACGATCAGGCACAGCGCCCAAGCGAAATGCTGGGTGCCGCTCCAGAACCACGGCAGCTCATTCCAGGAGAGGAACGCCATAAACGCCGGCAGCCCGTCGCCCGCCGCCTGCCGCATCAGGTACATGCCCATGGCGTAGCCGCCGAGCGCGAAGAACAGCCCGTGGCCGAGCGACAGCAGCCCGGCATAGCCCCATACCAGATCGAGCGCCACCGCCACCACCGCGTAGCACAGGATCTTGCCCGCCAGCGTCAGGGTATAGGTGGACACCGCCAGCGGATGATCCGCCGGCAACAGCGTCATGAACGGCATCACCAGCAGCGCCAGCAACGCCAGCCCGCCGATGCTCAACGCCAGCCGGGGCGCTTTCTGCACGCCGGTCACGGTCAATGGTTGGCTCATCAGTCAATCACCCTGCCCTTGAGGGCGAACAGCCCCTGCGGGCGCTTTTGAATAAACAGAACGATCAGCACCAGGATCAGGATCTTGCCCAACACGGCGCCGATCTGCGGCTCGAGGATCTTGTTGACGATGCCGAGGCCGAAAGCCGCCGCCACCGTCCCCGCCAGCTGGCCGACGCCGCCGAGCACCACCACCAGGAACGAATCGATGATGTAGCCTTGCCCCAGCTCCGGCCCGACGTTGCCCAACTGCGACAGCGCCACCCCGCCGAGCCCGGCGATGCCAGATCCCAGCCCGAAGGCCAGCATGTCCACCCGCCCGGTGGGCACGCCGCAGCAGGCCGCCATCGCGCGGTTTTGCGTCACCGCGCGCACGTTCATGCCGAGCCGGGTCTTGTTCAGCAGCAGCCAGGTCATCGCCAGCACCAAGAGCACGAACGCGATCACCGCGATGCGGTTCCACGGCAGCACCAGGTTCGGCAGCAGCTGCACGCCGCCCGACAGCCACGCTGGGTTGGCGACCTCGACGTTCTGCGCCCCGAACAGCACCCGCACCAGCTGGATCAACACCAGGCTGATGCCCCAGGTGGCCAGCAGGGTCTCCAGCGGCCGGCCGTACAGGTGGCGGATCACCGTGCGCTCAAGCAGCATGCCGATCCCGGCGGTGATGGCGAACGCCACCGGCAGCGCCGCCAGCGGGTAGAGCGCCAGCCACTGCGGCGCAAACTGCTGAAACAGCCCCTGCACCAGGTAGGCGGAATAGGCGCCGAGCATCAGCATTTCGCCGTGCGCCATATTGATGACGCCGAGCAGGCCGTAGGTGATCGCCAGCCCGAGCGCCGCCAGCAGCAGGATCGAACCGAGCGACAGGCCGCTGAACGCTTGGCCGAGCAGATCGCCGATCATCAGGCGGTGCTGCACCTGCTGCAGGCTGCGTTGCGCCTCGGCGCGCACCGCAGCGTCCGGCTCGTGGGCGGCGTCGGTCAACGCTTGCAGCCGCGCGCGGGTTTCCGGCTCGCCCGATTCGCCCAACAGCCGCACCGCATTGAAACGCACCTGCGGATTGCCGTCGGCCAGCTGCAGGTTAGCCAGCGCCAGGCTCAGCGCCTGATGCACCTGTGGGTCTGTTTCCCGCGCCAGCTGCCGGGCCAACAGCGGCAGCTGCTCGCCGTTCGCTTCGCGCTGCAGTGCGCTCGCCGCCTGCAGCCGCACCGCCGCGTCCGCGCTGACCAGCCGCTGCGCCGACAATGCGTTGGCAATCAGAATGCGCAGCCGGTTGTTCAGCCACACCTTCTTCGGTTCGCCAACCGGGGCCGCCTCGCCCTCGAGCGGCAGATAGCGATCGCCCTGGCGGATAAAGGCGCGCTTCGCCCCGTCGATCGCCACGGTTTCCTGCTGCAGCCCCTGCAGCAGCGGCAGGCGCGCGGCGTCCGGCTCGGCCGCCCAGGCCTGCAGCAGTTTGGCCTGCTGCGCACGGTTAGCCGCCGCAAACTCATCGGCCGGCCCGGCCTGCGCCAGCAGGGGCCAAGCGCACAGCAGCCACAGCCCGACGCGCAGAGAAGATAAAAACGGAGATTGCATCAGCTGCCTCTTCTGTTGGGCCGGCGGGCGTAGGGCCGCGCCGGCGCTGAGTGACGTTACTTGCCGCCCTTCACCGGGTAATCCGGCTTCTTGTCGTTGCCGGCGATATACGGGCTCCACGGCTGTGCGCGCACCGGCGCTTCGGTCTGCCACACCACGTTGAACTGGCCGTTGCCCTCGATCTCGCCGATCATCACCGGCTTGTGCAGATGGTGGTTGGTCTGGTCCATGGTCAACGTGAAGCCCGACGGCGCGGCGAAGGTTTGCCCGGCCATCGCCGCGCGCACCTTATCGACGTCGGTGGTGCCGGCCTTTTCCACCGCCTGCGCCCACATGTGCAGGCCGACGTAGGTGGCCTCCATCGGATCGTTGGTGACCGCGGTGGCGTAATTCGGCAGGTTGTGCGCCTTGGCGTAGGCTTTCCACTGGCTGACAAACTGCTTGTTGGTCGGGTTATCCAGCGATTCGAAGTAGTTCCAGGCCGCCAGGTTGCCCACCAGTGGTTGGGTATCGATGCCGCGCAGCTCTTCCTCGCCGACCGAGAAGGCGATCACCGGCACGTCGGTGGCCTTGACGCCCTGGTTGGCCAGCTCTTTGTAGAACGGTACGTTGGAGTCGCCGTTGATGGTGGAGATCACCGCCGTGTTGCCGCCGGCGGCAAACTTCTTGATGTTGGCGACGATGGTCTGGTAATCGCTGTAACCGAACGGCGTGTAGACCTCTTCAATATCCTTGTCCTGCACACCTTTGCTGCGCAGGAAGGCGCGCAGGATCTTGTTGGTGGTGCGCGGATAGACGTAATCGGTGCCCAGCAGGAAGAAGCGCTTGGCGCCGCCGCCGTCCTCGCTCAGCAGGTATTCCACCGCCGGGATCGCCTGCTGGTTCGGCGCCGCGCCGGTATAGAACACGTTCGGCGACATCTCTTCGCCTTCGTATTGCACCGGGTAGAACAGCAGCCCGTTCAGCTCCTCAAACACCGGCAGCACCGACTTGCGCGACACCGAGGTCCAGCAGCCGAACACCGCCGCCACCTTGTCCTGGCTCAGCAGCTGGCGCGCCTTCTCGGCGAACAGCGGCCAGTTGGAGGCCGGATCCACCACCACCGGCTCCAGCTTTTTACCGAGCACCCCGCCTTTGGCGTTGATCTCGTCAATGGTCATCAGCGCCACATCCTTCAGCGGCGTCTCGGAAATCGCCATGGTGCCGGAGAGCGAACTCAGAATGCCGACCTTGATGGTGTCGGCGGCCTGCGCGCTCCAGGCCAGGCCCAAGCCGATCGCGGCGGCGGACAGCGCAAAAGCTTTGATAAAACGACGACGTTGCATAGTTCAAACTCCTGATGTGTGTGAAATCAAAATCGTTGCGCCGAGCGCGCGGGCTGCTGGGCCCGCGCCTGATGCAACATGTGCAGCGTTATTTTTCGTACCTCTGCCTTGCTGACGGCGATATGCTCGCCGAGCAGCGCTTGCGCCGCCTCGCTTTGCCGCTGCAGGATCGCCTGCAAAATGGCGGCGTGTTCGCGGTAGGTGGCGTCCACCCGCGCCTGCTGGGTGAAATCCAGCCGGCGAATGATGCGGATCTTTTCGGTCAGCTCGCGGTGAATGCGCGCCATCTCGCCGTTGCCCGCCGCGGCCACCAACGCCTGATGAAACTGCTCATCGTGCTGCGACACCGCCTGGCCGTCCGCCAGACGCGGCGCTTCGGTCCAAAAACGGTTCAGCGCCGCCAGCGCGGCCGGCGTTTCCCCGGCCGGCCATTCGCACAGCCGTTTCACCGCCTCTTGTTCCAGCACGATGCGCAGGTCGTACAGCTCTTCGAAGTAGGCGAAGTCGAACGGCCGCACCTGCCAGCCGCTGCGAAACAGCACCTCGACATAGCCTTCGCGCTCGAGCCGAAACAGCGCCTGACGCACCGGCGTGCGGCTGGCCGCCATGCGCTGCGCCACGTCGCTTTCGCTGAAGCGATCGCCCGGCAGCAGGCGAAACTCGAAGATGTCGGCCTTGAGCTGCAGATAAATGCGCTCCGCCAGCCCCTCAGGCCGCGCCTTGTGCTCCCCGTTGGTGATTTGCATCATCGCCCCTCCGTTCAGACCGCTTTTTCCAGCCACAGCAGGGCGTCGCCCGGCCCGACCGGCCGCCCCTGCCGGCAGCTGATGCGTTTGACGATCCCGGCGCGCGGCGCGGTGACCGCCAGCTCCATCTTCATCGCCTCAACCACGATCAGCGGCTGACCGGCCGCCACCGCCTGCCCCGGCTCCACCAGGATCTTCCACACGCTGCCGTTCAGATCGGCGCTGACCAGATCGCCGTCGATGGCGTCTTCTTCCTCCGGCGGCAACAGCTGCGCCTCGGCCTCGTCGTCATCGCTGCGCCAGCGCGCCACTTCGGCGCTGAACGCCTGCTGCTGGCGATGCTGGAAGTCGGCGATCGCCTCGGCGTTGTCGGCCAGGAAATCGGTGTAGGCGGCGAAGTCGAATTCGCTCTCTTCGATGCGCACCTGCATGCGCCCTTCGCGGAACGCTTCGCGCTGCTCGTCCAGTTCTTGCTCGCTGACCGGGTAGAAGCGCACCTGATCGAAGAAGCGCAGCAGCCAGGGCTCACCGGCGGTGAACTGCGGGTTTTTGAGGAATTTGTTCCAGATCGGCAGCGTGCGCCCCACCAGCTGGTAGCCACCCGGCGAGTCCATGCCGTAGATGCACATGTACATGCCGCCGATGCCCACCGTCCCTTCGGCGGTGTGGGTGCGCGCCGGGTTATATTTGGAGCTCAGCAGGCGATGGCGCGGATCGAGCGGCACCGCGCAGGGCGCGCCGAGGTATACGTCTCCCAGACCGAGGATCAGATAGCTGGCGTCGAACAGAATGTCGCGCACCTGCTCGCGTTGGCTCAGGCCGTTGATGCGCTGGATAAAATCGACGTTGTTCGGCAGCCAGGGCGCCGAGGCGCGCACCGTCTGCTGATAGCGATCCACCGCGCCCAGCGTGGCCGAATCCTCGAACGCCATCGGCAGCCAGACGGTGCGCGTCGGCACCTTCAGGCGGCTGACGTCCCCCAGCGCCCGTTCGCGCGCCAGCAGGCGCTCTAACAGATCGGCCTGGCTAATCTGTCGGCTGTCGTAGCGGATCTGCAGCGAACGCACGCCCGGCGCCAGCTCTGCCACGCCCGGTATCGCCTCCTCTCGCAGCGACTGCATCAGCAGATGGATGCGCAGCCGCAGCGCCAGATCGAGCACGTTGTCGCCGTACTCCATCAGAATGTAACCGTCCCCCGCCTGGCGATACGCCACCGCCGGGCGCCCTTCCGCCGCCGGCAGCGCCGCCAGCACCGCGGCGGAAACGGTCTCCGCCGGGGCCAGATCCGGCGGCGGCAGGGTGATGGCCTTCACCGCCGCCAGCGCTTCGATGCTGCCAAGCTGCGCCTGTTCCAGCGACTGCGCCTGGCGAAAGCCGATCGGATGGAACCGGATGCGGTCGCCCGGCTTCACCTGCCCCACTTTCCACAGCTCGGCCTTGGCGATGGTCACCGGGCAGACGAAGCCGCCGAGGCTGGGCCCGTCGCGGGTCAGGATCACCGGGAAATCGCCGGTGAAATTGATCGCGCCGATGGCGTACTCGCAGTCGTGCACGTTGGAAGGATGCAAACCGGCTTCGCCGCCGTCCTCCCGCGCCCATTCGGGCTTCGGCCCCGCCAGGCGCACGCCGAGGCGGTTGGAGTTGTAATGCACCTGCCAGTCGGTGGCGAAGAAGGTCTCTATTGATTCGGCGGTGAAAAAGTCCGGCGCGCCGTGCGGACCGTACAGCACGCCGATGTGCCACTGGTCGCCGTAGTACGGGATCAGGCTGTCGTCCATCGCCTGCGGCGCGGCGATCGGTGCCGGCGTGGTGCAAGCAGCCAGCGCCGGTTGAGCGATCGCCAGCATGTCCGCCACGCGCAAGGTGCGCCCGGCATGCCCGCCGAACTGGCCCAGCGCAAAGGTGGAACGGCTGCCGAGATACACCGGCACGTCAAAGCCGTTGCGTACCGCCAGATAGGTGCGGCAGCCGTGCGTGGCGCGCCCCAGCGTCAGCACCTGCCCGGCCCGCACCGCGATCGGCCGCCAGTAAGCGACCGCTTCGCCGTCCAAATCGGCCGGGCAGCTGGCACCCGTCAGCGCGATGATGGCGTCGCAGTGAAAGCGCAGCGTCGGCCCCTGCAGGGTAAACTCCAGCCCGGCGGCCGCCGGGTGGTTGCCGACGATGCGGTTGGCCAGCCGGAACGCGAAGTCGTCCATCGGGCCGGACGGCGGCACGCCGATGTCCCAATAGCCGAGGCGGCCGGGATAATCCTGCACGCTGCTGTAGGTGCCGGGTTGCAGCACTTCGAGGCAGTGCGGCTGGAAACGCACCTCGTCCAGCAGGCGCGTCCAAACGTCGCCGCGCTGAAATTGCGGCGTGGCGATCACCTGCCGCAGATAGTCGAGGTTGGTGGCGATGCCGTGCAAACGGGTCGCCGCCAGCGCCACGCGCAGTTTTTCCAGCGCCTGCGCCCGATCCGCGCCGTGCACGATCAGCTTGGCGATCATCGGGTCGTAAAACGCCGAGACTTCGCTGCCGGTCGCCACCCAACCGTCGAGGCGCACGTCGGTGGGGAAATGCACCTCGGTCAGCACGCCGGGGCTGGGCTGGAAGTTTTTCAGCGGATCTTCGGCGTAGAGGCGCACTTCGATCGCCACGCCCTGCGGCGCGCGTTGCAGCGCCGCCCAATCCAGCGCGTCGCCCGCCGCCACCTGCAGCATGCCTTCGATCAGATCCAGCCCGGTGACCATCTCGGTGATCGGGTGCTCGACCTGTAAGCGGGTGTTCACTTCCAGGAAGTAAAACTCGTCGCGCGCGGCGTCGTAAATGAATTCCACGGTGCCGGCGCTGCGGTAATTCACCGACTCGCCCAGCGCCACCGCCGCCCGATGCAGCGCCTGGCGGGTCGCCGCCGGCAGGTGCGGCGCCGGGGTTTCTTCCACCACCTTTTGGTTGCGGCGCTGCAGCGAGCAATCGCGCTCGCCGAGCGCTACCACCCGCCCCTGGCCGTCGCCGAAAATCTGTACCTCGACGTGGCGCGCGCGATCGACGAAGCGTTCGATAAAGGCGCCGGCGTCGCGGAAGAACTGTTCTCCCAGCCGTTTGACGCTGTCGTACGCGTCGCGCAGCGCCGCCTCGTCGTCACAGCGCGTCAGGCCGATGCCGCCACCGCCGGCGGTGCTTTTCAGCATCACCGGGTAGCCGATGCGCGCGGCGGCGGTAACCGCCTGCTCAACGCTCTCCAGCAAGCCGGTGCCCGGCGTCATCGGCACCCCGGCCAACGCCGCCAGCTCGCGCGCCCGGTGCTTGAGGCCGAACTCGCGGATCTGCGCCGCCGTCGGGCCGATAAAGGCGATGCCCGCCGCCTCGCAGGCGTCGGCAAACTCGGCGCTCTCGGACAAAAAGCCGTAGCCGGGGTAGATCGCCTGCGCGCCGGTGGCGGTGGCGGCCGCAAGGATCTTGTCGATGCGCAGGTAGCTGTCGGCGGCCTTGTCGCCGCCGAGCGCCACCGCCTTATCGGCTTCGGTGACGTGCGGCGCATTGCGGTCGGCGTCGGAATAAACCGCCACGCTGGTGACGCCCAGGCGTTTCAGGGTGCGAATGGCGCGGCAGGCGATTTCGCCGCGGTTAGCGATCAGTACGGTATTAAACATGTTCGTGCCCCTTAAGGCTGGCGAGATAGTCGCGCCAGCCGCCAAACTCAGTGATATCCGTGGCGCCTTCCAGCGCCCAGGCTTCGCAGATAAACCCCTTCACCCGCCGGCCGTCCGCCAGCAGCAGCGTGCCGATGCCCAAGGGCGCCGGGATTTCCGCCACAAACTCGCCGAAACGGGCCAGCGGGATGTCCCACAGCTCAAGACGGATCGCAGCTCCCTGCGCCACGCGCGCCAGCCCCGGCTTCGGCGGCTCGGTATCGGCCAGCGCGTAGAGGCGGTAACAGGGGGCGGTGACGGTTTGCTCCACCCGCACCGCGTCGCGCTGCGTCAGCTGGACGTTGAGCGGCATACCGCTGAGGTGAGCGCCCACTACCGCCAGACGCACATGTCCCGCAGACGGGGCCGGCACGGGCTGCGGCGGCAATGCCCGGCCGGTAGCCCCGAGCGGTAAGGCGCTTTGCCGTTGCCAGCGCAGGCCAAACGCCGCCAGCGCCCGGTCATGCCAGGCGGGCGCAATCAGGGTGATGCCCGCCGGCAGCCCGTCTTCGCGCAGCGGCCCCGGCAGTGCCAGCGCGCTCAGATCGGCCAGGTTGGTGAAATTGGTGTAAGTGCCGAACTGCGAATTGAACAGCACCGGCTCCTGCGCCATCTCCGCCAGGGTGCGGATAGTGGGCGCGGTCGGCACCACCAGCGCGTCGAACGGCGCCAGCCGCTGGGCAATTTGCCGCGCCAGCTCGGCGCGCAGGTATTCCGCCTTGTAGGCGTCGCAGGCGCTGTAGCTCAGGCCGTTGCCGACGATGCCGCGCACCACCGGGTCGATAGCCTGTGGGCTCGCTTCCAGCACCTGCTCAATCGCCACCGTGCGCTCCGCCACCCAGGGGCCGTAATACAGCTGTTCCGCCAGGGTGCGAAACGGCGCGAAATCGAGGGGTTCCAGCGTGGCGCCGCCCGCCTGCAGCTGCGCCAGCGCGCGGTGAAACGCCCGCTCGGCCTGAACGTCACCGAAAAACTCCAGCTGGGCGGGGATGGCGAAACGCGGCGCGGCGGGAATATCCGCCGGCGCGGTATGCGGATCGGGGCGGGAATACGGATCTGCCGCGTCAAAGCCGCTCGCCAGTTCCGCCACCTGCGCCGCATCGGCCACCGTCAACGCGAAGACCGACACCGTATCGTTCAACCGGCAGGCCGGCACCACGCCGCGGTTGGACAACCGGCCCTTGGTCGGCTTCAGCCCGACGATGTTGTTGAACCCGGCGGGCACGCGCCCCGAACCGGCGGTGTCGGTGCCCAGCGCGAACGGCACCAGACCGCGCGCCACCACCGAGGCGGAGCCGGAGCTGGAACCGCCGCTGACGTAGCGGCTGTCGAAGCTGTTGACCACCGCGCCATAAGGTGAGCGGGTGCCCACCAATCCGGTGGCGAACTGGTCGAGGTTGGTTTTACCGAGGGCGATCGCCCCGGCGGCGCGCAGGTTGGCAACCACGGTGGCATCCACCGCGGCCTGATAGGTGAACGCCGGGCAGGCGGCGCTGGTTGGCCAGCCGCCGACGTCAATATTGTCTTTGATGGCGAAGGGCACGCCGAACAGCGGCAGGCGGCTGAGATCGCCGGCGACCGCCGCCAGCAACTGCGCGAGCTGCCGATACTGCTGCTCGCGCTGCGCCGGCGTGGCGAGATACAGCCAGGCGTTATCGTCCGGGTTCAGCCCGGCGAGCAGCGTTTCGATCGTCGCGCTGACGCAGGCGAGGCGCTCACCCGCCGGACGGGTTTGATAATGGTGCTGCCATTCACTGAGGGTAAAACCGCACGTTTCAACAGGGTCGCTCATCGGCTGAATTCCATCTGGTACACAAGATGGGATTCAACAGAGCAACCGGCGTGCCAATTTTTAATCTCATGATTTCAATAAATTATAATTAAAACTTATGACGGCGAGGGTGAACGGCCTGCACCAGCGGCGCGCAGCGGGAGAACAAAAAGAGTGCAATAAGGGGATGATGCAGAGGAAAATCGGGGCGACGACACTCGCCGCCCCGGGAGGCCGATGGGGATCAATCCTTAATGCGTTTTAAACCGACCGGCGTAATGCAGTAGGTCTGTTGCTTGCCCTTCTCCGCCAGTCGCACATGCTGCATCTCGTTGACGATCGTCAGACGGTTGTCCGGCTCTTCATGCCGCAGATGGATCACCTCACCGCCGTAGCCTGACAGCGGCAGCACCCAGGTTTTAGCCTGTTGATTTTGGCTGCCGATGACGTCGTAGCTGAGCAAGGTATTACCGTCCGCATCCGTCACGCTGAGGAAGGCGTAGCTGTCGGTAAAGTAGTGGTGAGCAATCCCCGCCGCCAGCGTCACGGTCACGGTTTTCTTCACCAGATCGACGGCGCAGGTCAGAAACTGGCGATCGCCAATCCCTTTGCCGGCCACGGTAAACGCATTGCCGACGTTAGCGCCCGGCGGCGTATTGTCGGCCGGCAGGCAATCCCGATAGGTCGCCAACAGCGGCTCGCGCTGCGGCTCGGCAAAGGCGCCGATCGCCAGATAAATATCGTCCTTGAACGACGACGATGGCGCGTAGTAGGCCGGCAGCAGCCGGCGCAAACGCTGCGCCGCCTGTTCCAGGCGCATCAGCAGCGCCTGCTCGGGATCGCCGGAAAGCGCCGGGTTTTTCAGCCCGCTGGTTTCGATACGCAGCACGTTGGTTTTGTTTTTGTTATCGATGACGCCGGCCGCCGCCGGATTCAAACGCACCCGGCTCGGCTCCACATGATAAATCTCGATGTCATCACCCTCGGCAAACGGCAGCTCGTCGTGACTTAACGTAGCCTGAGTGCCCTGAACCTCTTTGCTGAAGCGCACCGCACCCTGCCGATCGCGCAGCGTCACCCGGGCATAGGTTTCACCCGGGAAGTAGGCGTGCGGCGTGGTGCTGGTCACGTCAACCACCACCGCCCCTTTGGCGCGATCGACGACCACGGTGGCGAAGACCGCATCGCTCAGGCCCAACAGATTGATCTCCTGCGACACGATCGGCGAAGCGGCTTTGCGCTCGAAGCGAAGCGTCACCGCGCTTTTCCCCTGTTTCACCGTCAGGTAACCCGCCGTCGGCCGGTATTTGCGATCTTTACCGGTCGGCAACCGCAGGGTGTACACGCCGATCGGCAACGCAGCCAGGGCCAGGGTCGGCGCGTCGATACGGACCTTGTGGGCATAGCGCGCCCCTTCCATCAGCACAAGCTCCTCACCGTAGATCTGCGCAAAGTCATCGATATCCAGACTCAGGGCGACATCGCCTTTCAGGCCGCTCGCCTTGAGCTGAGAGGAATCGACCAGGCGCAGGGAGGAATCCAGCTTCAGCTGTGCCTGCACCGCCGGCAAACTCTGCGCATCCACCAGTTGATACAGCGGGTATACCGCCTTGGCGTGGCTGTACGCGTTGAGATCGCGCTGCGTTTGGGTGATCACGCCGCCGGTCAGCTCGACGAACGGCGTCACGTCGATTTGCTCGCCGGCCGCGGCGAAGCTTGCCGACAGCAGGTCCAGCAAGGCATGTTCGGACGGCACGAAGCCCGGCGTATTGCAGCTTTGGCGATACTGCTGGTTAAAGTGCGTGAAGGCGTTCTTGCCTGCCTTGTCGACCATCAGCATCGCGAAGAACAGCTTGGAGCGCAGATCCCACTGGTTGAGCGGCGTACCCTGAGCGATCAGATCGACGATTTTCTTCTCGACGCCAGCCGCGTTGCCGTAGTTATACAGCCACCCTTCCTGGTATTTGCGCTCTCCCAGCATCACGTCCTGATAGCAAGCGGCGTAAATATTGTTCCACATCTCACCGGTGGAGAAATATTTGTCGCCCATAAAGTGCCCCTGATAGCCGTGCGCGATCTCATGCAGGCTGCCCCAGTTGCTGTCTTTCGGCGTCAGCCAGAAGCTGCTGACCGAGTTGCTGGTTTCCGCCGTCCAGCGGCCGCCGTAATACGCGGCGCCGGCGCCGTGTTTATCGGCCTTCATAAAGTAGCGGTTGCGAATATTGCGATCGGATTCGTGTTCAGCCTCGAACGAGACGCCGGTCAGCGCATTGTAGAAGGTGAAAATGCGGTCATAGTAGGCGATCAGCCCGTCGATGTTTTTCGCCTCGCCCAGCGACTTCAGCGCCGGTTTACTGATTTTCGGCACCAGCAATACCGCGTATTCCGCATCGACCAGCGCAAACTCGGCGTCCCGATCGTCCCAGCGGGCGAAGAATGCGGCTTCGTTTTCGCCGCGGCGATAAACCGGCAGCGCTTTCGCCGTGTCCGGATACTCGAACTCCAGCGCCGGTTCGCCCTGCCCGTACGGCGTATCGATAAACGGCACCGAGACGGCATTGACCTGGGCCTCGACCCAGCTCGCGCCGAGGCTGAATTCAGCCTCCGTTTTGCTGTCGTCATTCAGCAAGCGCAGCGTGAGCTTGCCGGTAAACGCCGCGTTGGTCTGCCGCACTCGCAGCACCTGCCCGGCGGCGAGAATGATGCCCAGGTGCTGGCG
The DNA here is from genome assembly GCA_027943245.1 of Acanthamoeba sp. SK_2022b. Classification (NCBI taxonomy): domain Eukaryota; phylum Discosea; order Longamoebia; family Acanthamoebidae; genus Acanthamoeba; species Acanthamoeba sp. SK_2022b. Next base: position 41,176 of record JANDJZ010000204.1, read on the forward strand.
ATCGTGATCGATACCTTTGCTCATGCCTGCCGCATCCAGCCAGACCGGCCGGGTCAACGTGTAAAGTGATTGGGTTTTCGTGATGGTTGGCATCCTGCTTTCCTCATGGTTTGGGTGATTGAATTGACCATGAGAAAGTAACCGGGGGGCGGCCCGCCCACCATCGATGGCGGATGGCTGAGGGCCTGTACAACAACGGCGGGCGGGAGAGCGGCAATAAAAAAGGCGCAACCTTGCGATTGCGCCTGAGGCTCGGTGAACGCTGCGCGTTACTCGCCGCGAACGCGCTGCGCCAACCCTTTGAGGAAGTAGCGCAGCATCTGATCGCCGCATGGGCGGTAGTTCTTGGTGCCTTCTTTGCGGAACAGCGCGCTCAGCTCCGGCTTGGAGATGCGGAAGTCCACCGCGGTGAAGATCTGGTGCATGTCGGTGTCTTTCAGCTCGAACGCCACGCGCAGCTTTTTCAGCACCAGGTTATTGGTGATCGGCAGCTCAACCGCCGGCGCCGGGAACTTGTCGTCCTTGCCGCGTTTGAAGAACACCAGGCCATTGAGGAAGTGCGCCATCACTTCGTCCGGGCACTTCTCGTAGCCCGGCTCGCCTTCTTTGATCACGTAAGCGTCCATCGCCGACACCGCCACCTCGAAATCGTCCAGTTTGATAATCTCGACCATTTTGGCGTTGTTAATGCTCAGCATATAGCGCACGCTGCGCAGCACGTCGTTGTTCATCATGGGATTGCATTGCCTTTACTTGTCTAACGGGGACGTGCGCACATTGCGAAACGAAATGACTGCCACACACCTTGAATGTGCGGCAGTATAGGGATCGGCAAGGGGTTTCTCAATCGATTTGGCTTTTTTGCTGATACAGCGGGATGTCTTCGCCGATGATGTACTTGTTGCGCAGCATCGACGAGACCTTATCCATGATCATCACCACCACCACCAGGATCAGGGTGATGAACATCACCACGTCCCAGTTCCACAGCCGCATGTTTTCCGCGTACACCAGGCCGATGCCGCCGGCGCCGACGAAGCCCAGCACCGCCGCAGAGCGAGTGTTGGACTCGATCTGGTACAGGCTGAGCGCCAGGAAGGTGGGGAACGATTGGGTGAAGATGCCGTAGCGGTGCTTCTGCAACCCGTTGGCGCCCACCGCCGTCAGGCCGCGGCTGGGGGACTTGTCCACCGCCTCGTGCCCTTCGGCGTACAGTTTGCCCAGCAGCCCGACGTCCTGCATCACGATCGCCAACACCCCGGCCAGCGGCCCCATGCCGACGGCGCGCACGAAGATCAGCCCCCAGATCGCCATGTCGATACCGCGCAGCACGTCCAGCAAGCGGCGCACCAGCACGGAGATCGGCCGCAGCAGCGGCGTCGACATCACGTTGCGCGCGGCGAAGAACGACAGCGGCAGCGCGATCAGCGACGCGGTGATGGTGCCGGCGAACACGATGGCGATGGTGATGCCGATCTGCTGAAAGTAGTACATGAACGGCCAGTTGACGAAGTCGTGCCAGACGAACATGCGCAGGAAATAGCGCCCCAGCTGCTGGCAGCCGTTGATAAACTGCGGCCAGGTAATGCCGAAGACCAGGAAGAAGAACACATAGTACAGCACGATCGCCAGCGCGATCAGGCCGACGGTGCGCAGGTAGCGCCCCTGCTGCGCGAAGATCGCAGGATGCTGTTGTTTCAACTGGCGCAGCGTTTCCGCCGACGCCGGAGTGCCCGCTATCATTTTGCCCCCTCCACCACGCGCTTACGCAGCTCGCCCGACACGTAGTCGAGCACGGAAACCACCACGATGATCAACAGCAGCGTCATGCTGACCTGATCGTAGCGGTCGAGTTTAATGTTGGTCATCAGCTCCTGGCCGATGCCGCCCGCGCCCACCAGCCCCAAAATGGTCGACTGACGGAAGTTGATCTCCAGCCGCATGAAGCTGTAGGAGAGAAACACCGGCTTCACCTGCGGCCACAGGCCGAAGCGCATGCGCTGCAGCGGCGTGGCGCCGCAGGCCGCCAGCCCGCGCACCGGTTTGTTGGAGGCGGTTTCGATCGATTCGTAGAACAGCTTGGTCAGGCTGCCGATGGTGTGCAGCGCCAGCGCCAGGAAGCCGGGAATGGCGCCGATGCCGAACGCCATCACGAACATCACCGCCCACGCCAGCTCCGGCATGGTGCGCAAAAACGCCACCAGCGTGCGGATCGCCAGCCGCACCGAGGCCGGGGTATAGGTGTTGCTGGCCGCCAGAAACGCCAGCACGGTCGCCACCAGCACCGAGAAAATGGTCGCCGCCAGCGCCAACTGCAGGGTCTCCCAGATCAGCGGCAGCTGGATATTCAGGCGGTAACCCCAGTAGGCCAGCGAGCCCTCGGTGCGCCCGTCGGCGAACAGTAAATGCCAATGCAGCGTCGGAATGGTTTCGGCCAGGTAGTCGAAGAAGTGCGGAATAGACACCCAGACGGTGTGCAGGTTGAACTCGGCGAGGTTGCCGGCGCCCAGGTACAGCACCACCAGTCCGAGCGACCACAGCAGCGCTTCGCGCTTTTGCTTGCTGCGGATCCGTTGGTAATAGTGTGCGAAATCGGTATTCAAAAGAGGTCTTCCATCTTTATGGAACAAGGGGTTCAGCACGCTGAACCCCTTCATTCGGACGGCCGAGGCAGCCGGGAATTAACGGTCGCCTTTAGTCAGCTCGCGCTTCATATCGATGATGTTCTGGTATTCCGCCAGGGTGGTGTCGCCGATGTGCTGTTTGCCGCCCATCGCTTTGATAAAGCACTGGTGATCGTCTTTATCCAGCTTCTTGATCGCGGTGACCACTTTGGCCTTGAAGTCGGCCGGCAGCGAGTTGCTCACCAGGATCGGGCCGTTCGGGATCAGCGGCGACTGCCAGATGATGCGGATCTGTTTCATCAGGTCAGGGTGATCCATGCGGATCATGCGGGTGAACGCGCCGCTGGTGTAGCCGGTGTTGTAGTCGCCGATCATCGACGCCCAGGTCACCGCGCCTTCGAACTGGCCGTTCAACACGCCGAGAATGTCCTGCTCGTGGCCGCCGGAGAAGGTGACGCTGGAGAAGGTGTTGTTGTATTTGTTGTCGACCGTGCCGCCGAACAGCTTTTTAAACGCCTGGTTCGGGATCAGGAAGCCGGAGGTGGAATCCGGATCGGCGAAGCCGATGGCCTTGCCTTTCAGGTCTTCCAGTTTCTGGTACGGGCTGCCGGCCTTCACCACCACCACCGAGTGGTAGCCGCGCGACTGGTCGACGTCGTCGACCGCGATGCCGACGATGTCCACCGCTTTCGGATCCTTGATGTAGACCGAAGCGAACGACGACGGCGACATGCTCAGCACCAGGTCAATCTTGCCGCCCAGCAGGCCCTGGATCACGCCGGAATAGTCGGACGAGTTGCGCAGCTTGGTATCGACGTTCAGCTCTTTATCCAGAAACTGCTTCACGCACTGGTTATCGCCGATCTGCTGGGTGGCGTTCTGGCCGCCGAGAATGCCCAGGTTCAGCTCTTTCGGCGCATCCGCTGCGGCAGCATTAAATACCATCATCGCGCCGGCCATCAGGGTGGTCAGACTCAATACTTTTTTCATTAGGTGTGCCTTGTGTGTAAAGGGTAAAGGTCAAAAGTGCTTCAATGGATCTGATTGGCTTCTTCGCCATACAGCTGGTGCAGGATCCGTTCGTTCAGTTGCGAAGGATGCCCGTCAAACACGATCTTCCCGTGGGCGATGCCGATCACCCGCGAGCAATACTCTTTCACCAGTTCGACCGAGTGCAGGTTCACCATCACCGCGATGCCGTCTTCGCTGATTTTCTGCAGCGCGTCCATGATGCGGCGGGTGTTTTTCGGATCGAGCGACGCGACCGGCTCATCGGCCAGCAGGATTTGCGGGTTTTGCATCAGCGCGCGGCAGATGGCGACGCGCTGCATTTGGCCGCCGGAGAGGTTCTCGGCGCGCTGCAGCGCGTGCGGCAGCATGTTGAGCCACTGCAACAGCTCGATGGCGCGAGCGCGGTCGGCGTCATCGAACAGTTTGAAGAAGGATTTCAGAGTGGAAGTGTGGCTCAGACGGCCCAGCAGCACGTTGGTCATCACGTCCAGCCGCGGCACCAGGCAGAAGTCCTGGAAGATCATGCCGCAGCGCGCGCGCCACTGGCGCATCTGGCGGCCGGCCAGCTGAGCGATATCCTGCGCCACGCCATCGTCTTCGAAGTGCAGCATCTCGCCGCAGCTGGAAGGAATGGTGCCGTTCAGGGTGTGCAGCAGCGTGGACTTGCCCGCGCCGGAACGGCCGATCACCGCCACGAATTCGCCGGCATGCAGATCGAAATTGATGTCATCCAGCACGCGCTGCTGCGCTTTGTAGGCCTTGCCGAGTCCCTTTACCGATAAAACTTTGCGGGATGCGGCGGCGTGCTGCCCTGGAAAGTCGTGCTGTGCCAATTTTAACAGTGCCTGAGCCATATGATTTCTCTGGTTTCAGTGGCTAATCATTATGGGCACCTATTAACGGATAAGTTTATGACAGTGGGATGATCGTTTTATGGCCGGGGCGTGACGCGTGCCGCCCCGGCGTTCGCCTCACGCCAGGGTGAAGAAGTCCAGCCCCAGCGCCGTCTTGACCTGCTGCAGCGTCTGCTGGCTGACCTGATGCGCGCGGCGGGTGCCGTGCTGCAGGATGCGCGTCAGCTCGCCTTTATCGGCGATGAACTCGGCGCGGCGGGTGCGGATCGGCTCAAGCAGGCTCTGCAGGCAATCCTCCAGCAGCCGTTTGATTTTCACGTCCCCCAACCCGCCGCGCCGATAGTGCGCCTTCAGATCCGCCACCAGTGCGGCGTCTTCGCAGAAGGCGTCCAGGTAGGTGAACACCATGTTGCCTTCCACCCGACCGGGATCGCTGACGTTGAGATGGCCGGGGTCGGTGAACATGCTCATCACCGCCTTGTGCACCTCGTCGGCGCCGGCGCCAAGCTGAATAGCGTTGCCGCGCGATTTCGACATCTTGCCCTGCCCGTCCAGCCCCGGCAGACGCCCGACGTTGCTCAACAGCGGCTGGCACTCCGTTAATATCGGTTGGCCGACGATGTGGTTGAAACGCCGCACGATCTCATTGGTTTGCTCCAGCATCGGCAGCTGATCCTCGCCGACCGGCACGTGGGTGGCGCCAAAGGCGGTGATGTCCGCCGCCTGGCTGACCGGATAAATCAAAAAACCGGCCGGCAGGCTGCGGGCGAAATCCTTCTCGGCGATTTCGTTTTTCACCGTCGGGTTGCGCTCCAGCCGCGCCACGCTGACCAGATTGAGGTAGTACATCGTCAGCTCGGCCAACGCCGGCAGCGCCGACTGCAGGCAGATCGTGGTCTTGTGCGGATCAATGCCCACCGCCAGATAGTCGGCCACGACGTTGAGCACGTTGGCGCTGATTTTTTGCGGGTTGTTGCCGTTGTCGGTCAGGCCCTGCAGATCCGCCACCATCACCGTTTGGTTATGCTGGTGCTGCAGTTCGACGCGCTGACGCAGCGAGCCGACGAAGTGGCCTAAATGCAGTGGGCCGGTGGCGCGATCGCCGGTAAGAATGGTGTAGCTCATGACAGTGCTCCTGAAGGTCTGTAGACCGCCGGATCAACGCCACAAAAAATAATGCCGCCAAACCGGCGGCATTAAAAAGAGATGTGAATACTCGTGCCGCCTCAGAAGAGGCGCCACCATGACTGATTGTGGGTGGAGTGCAACGATATATTCATGCCATCAAGGTATACCCGCAGCGGCAGCGCGTCAATAGCCCGCCGCCGGCGCGTAAGACGGCGTTACACTCCGGCATTTGCGTTCCTGGCCTGGCGCGCTAGGGTAAAACCTTCAACCTGAAAAAGGAGCGCATGATGAAGATCGGATTTGCCGGACTGGGTGGGATGGGCAGCGCCATGGCGGCCAACCTGTTGCAGACGGGCTTCGCCTTAACGGTATGGAACCGCTCGCCGCAGGCGGCACAGCCGCTGATGAGCGCCGGCGCGCAGCAGGCCGAACGGCCGGAGCAGCTGGCCGATGCCGACGTGCTGATCACCATGCTGGCCGACGATGCCGCCACGCAACAGGTGGTGGTCGACAGCGGGTTGCTGCAACGGATGAAACCGGGCGCGCTGCATATCAACATGGCAACCATCTCGGTCGAACTCGCCCAGCGTTTGACGGCGCTGCATGCGGAACACGGCATCGGCTATCTCGCCGCGCCGGTGCTGGGACGGGTCGACGTGGCCGCCGCCGGCAAGCTGAATATTCTGGCGGCCGGCGATAGCGAGCTACTGAAGCAAGCGCAGCCGCTGTTCGATGCCCTCGGCCAGAAAACCTGGCACTTCGGCGCCGATCCGGCGCAGGCCAACGTCGTCAAGATCGCCACCAACTTTACGCTGGCCAGCGCCATTGAAGCGATGGCGGAAGGCAGCGCGCTGGTGCGCAACTACGGCGTGTCCGGCGCCGACTACCTGCAGATGCTGAGTAGCACCGTCTTCGCCGCCCCGGCCTATCAGGGCTATGGCGCGCTGATCGCCGCCGAGAAGTATTCCCCCGCCGGATTCCGGCTGGCGCTGGGGCTGAAGGACGTCGGGCTGGCGCTGGCCGCCGGGGCCGAAAGCCATACGCCGATGCCGTTCGCCGGGGTGCTGAAAGACAACTTCCTCGACGCGATGGCGCAGGGGGATGCGGATCTGGACTGGGCCGCGCTGGCCAAGGTGGCGGCGCGGCGGGCGGGCCTGAAATAACGAACGGGGGCCTCGGCCCCCGTTTTTCCGTTCTCAGAACACGATGTCTGCCGCGGGAACGGCGCGGATCGGCACGCCGAAGCTTTCGATATTCGACAGCGTCTCGTTATGGTGGGTGCGGATCAGCAGACCGTCGGCATAGGGTTTGTCGTGGCAGGTGTGGGCATCCGCCGCCAGCGTCACCGGATAACCGTGCGCCGCCGCGCTGCGCACCGTGGTGTCGATGCAAAACGGCGTAGAGTAGCCGCAAACCACCAGCTGCGATACGCCGTTGGCGATCAGCAACGCGCCCAGTGAGGTGCGCAAGAACGAGTCCGGCGTGGTTTTATCCACCCGGTGATCGCCCGGCGCCACCTTCAGCGCCGCGAGCACTTGCCAGGCGGCGCTGCCGTGCCGCAACTCGTCGTCCGGCGTGTGGTGCTGAATGACGACAACCGGCACGCCCACCCGGCGGGCGCGCTCGCTCAGCTGATTGGTGCGCGCAACGGTGCCCGCGGCATCCGCCGGCGGCGGCGTAAACAATCCTTCCTGCACATCGATAATCAACAGCGCGGTGGTCATGGCGGCTCCCGAAGAGAAGATAAGTGGCGTCAGCACACCGGCTGGCGCGGGCGGAAAATATGGTCGACGCCCTGCTCCCGCAGCCGATTCACCAGATCGTGCCCGCCGTTCGGCGTGGCGTGCGCCAGCTGCCGCTCGGCGGTAAACACCGGGCTGGCCCAAAACAGGTTCACCGGATCGCCGTACTGCTGCGGCAGAGCCAGGTGCGCGCTATGCGGGTAGAAGGACGACGATAAAATATAGCCCTCGTAGCCCAGCGGCGCCACGTCCGACTCCAGCGTATGCCCTTCGCCGATCCAGGTCAGCCGCGCCCACGGCGCGTGCGCGAAACCGGCCAGCGCACTGGCCATCTGCACCGCGTTGTCTTCGGTCATGTATTGACTGTCGATGGCGATCGCCATCTCCATGCGGCGATAGCGCGAAGCCTCGTCGTTGAACAGGATCTCCACCCACGGCATCGGCCGAATGCTCACCCCCATGGTGAGGAAGTAATAGATGCCGTCGCGCTCGTGCTGGGTGATGGCCATCGGTGGCCACTTACCCTGATCGATGGCGTAGTACTTCACCGAAGGGCCAAAATGCGGCTCATAGCGCGCCTGAAAATCGCGCTGCATCTTCGGCCACGGATTGCCCTCTTCACGCTGCCAGCTGCGCCAGAACTGGCGGGTGCTCTCCGCCTGCGCATACTGGGTGTTGGTCGAGGCCGAGCCGAGCGGATAAGCCAACGGGCTCTCCTTGATGCAGCTGGCGGAATAGCACACCGAATGGTCGATATACAGACTCCAGCCGGGGATCACCGCCAGCAGTTGGCCGTAATACCACAGGGCCGCGCCGTCGTCGCTTTCGCTCCACACCACCATCAGCCCTTCCGGGTTCAGCGGCGCTTCGCCTTCCAGGTTGCGGCAATACTCCGCCGCCAGCATCGGCGGCTGCCCTTGTTCTAGCGCGGCGCGATCTTCCTGCAGCGGCGCGGCGGCCAGGTTGCGCAGCCAGCAGGCGCGCACCTGATAGCGATCGCTGTAGGCTTCGGCGGGATAGATATAAAAATAGGCTGCCCGGTGATCTTGCTGAACCACCGCAACCAGCGTCTGGTTCTCATTGCTGACTTCAGCAAGTACGTATGACTCGTTCATATCACCTCAATAGGGTCAGGGCGCGGCAGAATCGGCTGCGCGCCAAAAATGGAATGTGGCTTTGCCCCCAAGTGTAAAACGCATTACTGGCCGGATCACCCGTAAAAGTCTCAAAAGCGTCCGTAAACGAAGATAAACAAAGGTTAATTATAGCGGCTGTGGCTCATGACGGCTGAGTGATGCGCCGCACCGCGCGCTGATAGGAGCCATTGCGCATCGACGCGCCCAGCACCTTGCCGAGGCCTGCGGCGCCCGTTCGCACCAGCCGCCGCCGCAGCGCGCCCGGATGAAAACCGAACTGCCGCTGCGCCCAATCGGGTAACAGATCGATGCCCGCCTGCATCACCACCCCGCCGAGCGGGCGCGCCAATGCGCTCGGCGCCGGCGCCTTCAGCAGAATGCGCGCCACCTCTTGCGTGCGTTCATCGCAGACCAGCTGCGGCCGCATCGCCTGCAGGTACTCTTCGACCTCCGCGCAGGACTGAGGAATTGCGGTCGCCCCCAGCGCGGCGGCCACGCGCGCCGCTTCGCGGTAGTATTGATCCTGTAACTCGCGGGAAAGATGCGGGTTGCGGTAGCGCAGGTGGCTGGCCAGAAAACGGCTGCTCTCCGCGACGTGTACCCAGGTCAGCAGCGCCGGATCGCTGGCAGCATAAGGCGTGCCGTCGCTGCCGACGCCGGTCACCCGCAGATGGATGGCTTTGACTTTGGCGATCAGCCGCTCCGCCTCGGCGGTCGGGCCGAAGGTGGTGACCGACACGAACTGGCTGGTGCGGCGCAGGCGGCCAATCATATCTTCGCGGAAGTTGGAGTGATCCCACACCCCGGCCAGCGCCAGCGGGTGCAGCATCTGCAGCAGCAAGGCGCTGACGCCGCCGCACAGCATCGGGGTGAAATCGCGATGAACCTGCCAGATGACCGACTGCGGGCCGAACAAGCCCGGATCGCCCGGTGGGTTCTCAAAATCGACGCCGCCTAGCGCCAGCCCGGTCAGGCTGAGCACCTGTTTTTCTATCGCTGCGCGTACCGCTTCCATCCTGCTGCCCTCTCGCTCATTCAGCGGCCAGTGTATCACGCGGCGGGCGCCCCATTGCGCCCTGCGGCGGTTGAAAGCATTAACTTACTGAATTACAGTTGTTATACCGCTGGCAGAAAGGCGGGCCTATTCGATCCACTGCAGAGGCGCTTTGCAGGGCGTTAACCCACGTTAATTCGGCACTAACCCCACAAAACCTCTATCTAGTTTTTTTCCTTCAACTTAGATAGCAGAGAGTTCGATGATTACCATCAGAGCACGCGCGGCGGAAGACAACGCGCAATTGGCAGATATCTGGCTGCGTTCGGTGCGCGCCACTCACCATTTTTTAACCGAAGACAACATCGCACAGCTGTTCCCGCTGGTGCTGAACGACTACCTGCCGGCGGTTAACGTCTGGGTGGCCGAAGAGCGGCCGGGGCACCCCTGCGGCTTTATCGGCCTGAACGGCAACAAGGTGGAGATGCTGTTTATCGACGCCGATCAGCGCGGCAAAGGGGTGGGCAAAGCGCTGCTGACCCACGCGGAAACGCTGCACGATGAACTGCAGCTGGACGTGAATGAGCAAAACCCGCAGGCCAGCGGCTTCTATCGCCACTACGGGTTTGTCATCACCGGCCGCTCGCCGCTCGACGGCCAGGGCAACCCGTTCCCGCTGCTGCACATGAAGCTGGACAAACGCTAGCCCTCCCGCCGGCCGCCCTGCGGCCGGTTTTCTCCCCCCTGTTTCACCCGCCGGTTTATATATCAAATCAGAATAAGTAATAGAATTTACATTCTTCCTGTCACTATAAACCCTCGGTAGGATTGCCCGGTATTCACCCGCAACAGAGGTTCCGTCCGCCACTCCCCGCCGGGTTGTGCCCCGCAGAAAAGCCGAACGATCCCTGTCCGGCGCACCGCGCTCTGGACGGAATGCTGTGAAGTATCGATAAGGATCCGCTTCGCTATGATCGTTCTTTCGAACGTTTGCAAAACTTTTGACAGCACACAGGGCCGCGTCGTGGCGGTAGACAACGTCAGTCTGGCGGTAGAGGCCGGGCAAATTTACGGCATCATCGGCTACAGCGGCGCCGGCAAAAGCACGCTCATCCGCCTGCTTAACGGCCTGGAAACGCCCACCAGCGGCCGCATTGACGTAGGCGGCTTCGATATCGCCCGCGCCAAAGGCAGCCACCTGCGCCAGGCGCGCCTGAAAATCAGCATGGTGTTTCAGCACTTCAACCTGCTGTGGTCGCGCACCGTCAGCCAAAACATCGCTTTTTCCATGCAGATCGCCGGCGTGCCCAAGGCGCAGATTGCGCCGCGCGTGGCGGAACTGATCGCGCTGGTCGGCCTGCAGGGGCGCGAAGACGCCTACCCGTCGCAGCTCAGCGGCGGCCAGAAACAGCGCGTCGGCATAGCCCGCGCGCTGGCCAATAACCCGAGCGTGCTGCTGTGCGACGAGGCCACCTCGGCGCTCGATCCGCAGACCACCGACGCCATCCTCGACCTGCTGCTGGACATCAACCGCCAGCTGAAATTGACCATCGTGCTGATCACCCACGAGATGCACGTGGTGCGCAAAATCTGCCACCGCGTGGCGGTGATGGAAAACGGCCGCATCGTCGAAGAAGGCCCGGTGCTCGACGTGTTCACCCGGCCACAGCAACCGATCACCCGGCAGTTCGTCAAACAGGTGTCGCAGTATGCGGATACCGAAGAGAGCTTCAACCCGCTGCTCACCGCCCATCTGCCGGGGGCGATTTTCAAGCTGACCTTCGTGGGCGTGCAAACCCATCAGGCGGTGATCTCTGAAGTGATCCGGCGCTATGCCCTGACCATCAACATTCTGCACGGCAAGATCAGCCACACCCTCAACGGTTCGTTCGGCGAACTGTACATCCACGCCGAAGGCAACGAACAACAAGTCGCCGACATGCTCAGCCTGCTGCACGAAAGAGACATCGCCGTCGAGGTTATCCAACATGATTGAATCCCTGTTCCCCCACCTGCGTCTGGATCAACTGTGGGACGCCACCTGGGAAACGCTGTACATGACCGGCATCGCCGGTTTGGCCACGTTGGTGCTGGGCATCGTGCTCGGCGTGCTGCTGTTTTTAACTTCGAAGGGCCAGCTGTGGCAGAACCGGGCGGTCTACTCGCTGATCTCCGTGTTGGTCAACGTCTTCCGCTCCATTCCGTTCATCATTCTGATCGTGCTGCTGATCCCGTTCACCAAATCGCTGATCGGCACCATTCTCGGCGCGGACGCGGCCCTGCCGGCGCTGATCGTCGGCGCGGCGCCGTTCTACGCCCGGCTGGTGGAGATCGCGCTGCGCGAGGTCGACAAAGGGGTGATCGAGGCGGCGCGCTCGATGGGCGCCAAAAACCGCACCCTGATTTTCCGCGTATTGCTGCCGGAGAGCTCGCCGGCGCTGGTTTCCGGCATCACCGTCACCCTGATCGCGCTGGTGAGCTACACCGCGATGGCCGGGGTGATCGGCGCCGGTGGCCTGGGCAACCTGGCCTATCTGGAAGGGTTCCAACGCAACCACAGTGACGTGACGCTGGTGGCGACGCTGACGATTCTGCTGATCGTTTTCGTCATTCAGTTCATCGGCGACACCCTGACAAGAACGCTCGATAAACGTTAATTAACCAAGGAAAACGATGATGAAAAAGCACCTACTGATGTTGGCTTTCGCCTCCGTCGCCACCCTCGCCTCTTTTGGCGCCACGGCAGCGACCAAGCTGGTGGTCGGCGCCTCCAACGTGCCGCACGCCGAGATCCTCGAACAGGCCAAGCCGATACTGGCGAAGGAAGGCATCGATCTGCAGATCAAGCGCTTCCAGGACTACATCCTGCCGAACACCGCGCTGGCCAGCCACGACATCGACGCCAACTACTTCCAGCACGTGCCTTACCTGAACTCGGTGCTGAAAGACCACGCCGACGACAAGAGCTACGACTTCGTCAGCGCCGGCGCGATCCATATTGAGCCTATCGGCATCTACTCGAAGAAGTACAAGAGCCTGAAAGATCTGCCGGAAAACGGCAAAATCATCATGCGCGACGCGGTGGCGGAAGAAGGCCGCATCCTGTCTATTTTTGAACGGGAAGGCGTGATCAAGCTGAAGCCGGGGGTGAGCAAAGTGGACGCGCGCATCAGCGACGTGGTGGAAAACCCGAAACACCTGAAGTTCCAGGCCAACGTTGAGGGCGCGCTGCTGCCGCAAATGTACAACAACGACGAAGGCGACGCGGTGGTGATCAACGCCAACTACGCCATCGACGCCGGGCTGAATCCGACCAAAGATCCGATCGCGGTCGAAAGCGGCGAAAACAACCCGTACGCCAACATCATCACCGTGCACAAGGCCGACGTGAACAAACCGGAGATCGTGGCGCTGGTCAAGGTACTGCACTCCAAACCGATTCAGGACTTTATCCGCGAGAAATACCAGGGCGCGGTGATCCCGGTCAATCAGTAATGGGTTACACGGCCCGGTAAAAGCCGGGCCGGTTGTTACACCTTATTGCCAATCTGGCTGAGCCGCGGCCACACCAGCATCAACGCCTCCAGCAACCGCAGCAGATCGCTCCGGCTTGCCCCTTCACGCGCCTGCACCGACATGCCTTCAATGGTGCAAATCACGTATTTCGCCAGCAGCGCGGTGTCGGTTTTCGCCAGCAGTTCGCCCTGCTGCACCTTGCGATCGAAGCAGGCCTTCAGCGCCGCTTCCTGCGCATGATGCTTCCTGCGCAGCATCTGGGCGACATCATCGGACGCCGACGACAGCGCGGCGGAGGCGCACACCATAAAGCAGCCTGACGGCGTGTCAGGGTCGGTAAACACCTCGGCGGAAGAACGCACGTAGGCTTCGACGATCTCGGCCACCGGCAGATCCTGCTCCAGCATTTGGTTGGCGCAAACCGTATATTTCTGCAGATAGCGCTCCACCGCCGCGCGGAACATCCCTTCTTTGTTGCCGAATTCCGCATACAGCGTTGGCGCCTTGGCGCCGGTCACTTCCACCAGATCGGCCAGCGAGGTAGCTTCATAACCGTGCCGCCAGAACAGATCGAGCGCGCTTTCCAGCGCCCGGTCGCGATCAAATTGTTTCGGTCTGCCACGGCTTTTTTTGCCGCAGACCGTTTCATTGATGCTCATCGTTCCTCTCCTATCCCGCTCCACAGCAGGGTTAGCACAAATAACTTAACGATCATTATAAAAAAATATTGCGCCCTCGTCGAGAACCTATTAGCATTTAGTTATCGATCGTTAAGATAAGTTAGCGAAGCGGATTAAAACCCTCTATTCACCGTTATCGGAAAGGAAATAACATCATGAAAAACTTAAAATTAACCCTAGCAGCTCTCACTCTGGCCAGCGTTTCCTTCGGCAGCTTCGCCGCCGATTTAGTCCAGAGCCAACCGGCTGACCAGCAGAAAGTGGGCGTCATCACCGTCAGCGGCGCATCCGATCTGACCTCGCTGGAAAGCAGCCTGGCAGCCAAAGCCGATCAGGCCGGTGCAAAATCCTTCCGCATCATCGGCGCCGGCGGTAACAACCAGCTGCACGGCACTGCAGAAATCTATCAATAACAACGCATTAAGCCAACGGATTGCCTGTTCTTTTGCTCACAACGCCAGGGCGTAAAAAAAAATTAATTAACGAGCATTAAAAAATACTTGCAATCTGTCAAACCGGCATCCAACATTAAATTATCGATCGTTAATTAATTTAACGACCTTACCAAACAAACATTGTAAAGAACACAGATAGGAAATAAGACCATGAAAAACCTGAAAATGACCATCGCCGCCATCGCACTGGCTTCCGTCTCCTTCGGCAGCTTCGCCGCCGAACTGGTCAACGCTCAACCGGCCGATCTGCAAAAAGCCGGCGTCGTCACCGTCAGCGGTGCGTCCGACCTGAGCAGCCTGGAAAACAAACTGGCGGCCAAAGCCGACGCAGCCGGCGCCAAATCCTTCCAGATCATCGCAACCACCGGCGACAACAAACTGCACGGTACCGCGATCATCTACAATTAATTGCCACACCGGCAATCGCGCAAAAGGGCGGCTCAGGCCGCCTTTTGTTTTATCTGCCCACCAACGCGCCGGTCGGTTTACGGGATCCACCCCAGCAGTCTGAACCACAGATAATCCAGCGGCACCAGCAGCGCAAAGCTGAGCGCGGCCAACAGCAGGCACAGCTTCAACCCTTCACGCGCCGGCACTTTGCCCATCCCCATCGCCACCACGATCGGCGAGGCCTGATACGGCAGCAGCGGCGTGGCGTAACCGATCACCTGGGTCATCAGCACCGTCAGCAGCGGCAAGCCGCTGCCCGCAGACAACGCCTGCGCCAGCGGGGTAAACAGCGCCGGCACACCGTTGGCGGTCACCACGAAATTCAGCAATGCGGTGATCCCCACCAGCGAACCGAATGCGGTGAACGGTTTGCCGTGCAGGTCCGGCATCATCGCCAGCAGCGCACCGCCCAGCCGATCGCCAAGCCCCGAGTGGCTGACCAGCGCGGTCAGCCCCAGGATCCCCGCCACGTAAATGCAGGTGCGCACGTTAACCCCGGCGGCGAACTGCTCGCCGTTGAGAAATCCGATGCGCGGCAACAGGCAAACGCAGGCCGCCGCCAACCCGATCCAGGCGGGAGCGATGCCATGCCAGCTGTCGGTCATCCACAGCAACACCGTGGCGCCCAACAGCGCGATCAGCCGCCATTCGGCGGCGCTGAGCGGGGTTTGCGCCGCCTCGGCCGCCACCGGCTGCGGCCGCGCACGGAACAGGCCGCAGATGCACAGCGTCAGCAGCGCGCCTTTGGCGATCCCGAGCACCGGGGCGTGCAACAGCAGGTAAGAAAGATAGGCGAAGTGGCTGCCGTAGGCGCTTTCCGCCGCGCCGCTCATCACCAGATTGGGCACGTTGGCCGGCAGGATGCTGGCGGAGAGCTGGAAGGTGCCGAACCCCACCGCCAGCGCCAAACCGATGCGGCCGCGCGAGCCCTCCCCCAAACCGGCGCGATCGGCCAACGCCATGACGATCGGCATCAGCAGCGTAATGCGCCCCATGTTGGAGGGCATGACAAACGCCAGCGCGTAGCTTATCGCCACCACGCCGCCCACCAGGCGGGGCCAGGAGCCGGCCAGGTGCGGCAAGAGCCGGTTGGCCAGGCGATCCGCCAAACCGGTGCTGCGGATGGCGGTGCCCAGCACGAAACCGCTAAGCACCAGCCAGAATGCGGAAGACGCGAAACCGGAAAAGGTCACCGCGGCGGGCGCCAGCTGCAACACCATCACCGCCGCGAAGAACAGCAGCGCGACCAAATACTCCGGCAAGCGGGCGCTGGCCCATAGCGCGATGACCACCAGCGTGACCAGCGCGGACAGCGCCATCGGATCCCCCAACATAGTTTCCTCCCTGATAAAACGTTGTGATTGTTATCAAACGGTTAACAGGGTGGCACAAGGCGCGGGCGCTAACCTTGAAACCGCTCACATATCGTCGTTCTTCAGATTTTTCAGCATGCACACGTTACAGCCGTGATGGCCGGTGTTGCCGCGCCGTTCCGTCAGCAGCGTGAATCCCAGCGCGTAGTACAACCCGATCGCCTCTTTCAACTGTTCGGTGGTTTCCAGGTAGCAGTAGCGATACCCCGCCGCCCGCGCCGCCTTCAGCGCCTGTACCACCATATAGCGCGCCATGCCCAGCCCACGCGCGCCGGGTTTGAAGAACAGCTTTTGCAGCTCGCAATAGCCGGGCTCTTCGCCCGCCAGCGGCGCCATGCCGACGCCCCCCACCACCTGCCCGTCCCGCTCCAGCACCCAGTAATGGCCGCCGTTGTCGCGATACAGACCGGTCAGACGATCGAGATCCGGATCGTGCAGGCTGACGCCTTCCATCTTGTCCATGCCGTACTCGCGAAACACATCGCGAATGATCGCCGCCATCGCCGCATCGTCGCGCGCGGCAATCGGCCGCACCCGCAGGTTGGCGTCGCGCTGTTTGCGCGCGCTGCGCAGCGCCGCGGTCATCTTTTTCATCGCCGCGGTGGTACTCGCCAGCTCATCGTCGTCCAACTGCGCCAGCGCCGCCTGCATAAAACCGTCGGCGTCGCTCTCGATACCGGCCAGCGCCTTGCCGCCCTTTTTACTCAGCCGGTGCAGGTTGTGCCGCTTGTCATCCGGATGATCCACCGTTTCTATCACACCGGCGGCAACCAGGCTGCGCAGCGCCCGGCTGGCGCTGGCTTTGTCGATGCAAAGCCGGGCCGCCAGCTCGGTGACGCCCAGCGGCTGCTCGCTGACTTCAATCATCAGATGGATCTGCAGCGGCGAAAAGCGCGAGCCGTTGCTCTGCTTGTTCAACATGCCGAATTCTCTGACCAAACTGCGCGCCAATGCTCTGAAATCCCTGATGTTCACGACGTTATGCTCCCCTGTTCTTCCACCTTCACGCTAGGTTGGATGGATTATTTGTTGATAGTGTTACCTAATTTCGAACATAACGATAACGCATAAACAATCGCGAATGAATAACCAACGGGGCACCTGAATATGTCAAAATATTTCACCACCAAGAATTTAAAACTAATAAATAAATAATTTAAAAAATTAAAACCCAATCTAATATTTTAAATTAAAATAAAAAACCAATTAAAATGAACACAAAAACAGCAAAATTTTAAATAGCAAAGAATAAAACAAATATCTATTTGAAAAATAAAATATAAAAATTAAAATGTGAAAACTTGATATCGACAACTTAACCGCTATCTGGTCAACGTCGGTTACATATTTACGCCTGCCTTCGCGCGCCTCCCTGCGCCATTGTCCCTTTTGCCAAAAGTAGCCCATGCTTTAACTGCTCCTCTCCTTCTGGCTAACCGGGACGCTGGCTCATGACGAAAAAAACCACCCTGCTGCAATTCTTCCACTGGTACTACCCCGACGGCGGCAAACTGTGGCAGGAGGCCGCCGAGCGCGCGCCGCACCTGGCCGAACTGGGCATTACCGACCTGTGGCTGCCGCCTGCCTACAAGGGCGCTTCCGGCGGCTACTCCGTCGGCTACGATACTTACGATCTGTTCGATCTCGGCGAATTTGACCAGAAAGGCAGCGTGGCCACCAAATACGGCGACAAGGCGGCGCTCGAACAGGCCGCCACTACGCTGCGCGAACACGGCGTCGGGGTACTCTACGACGTGGTGTTCAACCACAAGCTTGGCGCGGACGAGAAAGAACAGGTACACGTGTTCAAGGTGGACGCCAACAACCGCAACGACATCGACGACCAGGGCTTCGACGCGCTGGCCTACACCCGCTTCACTTTTCCCGGCCGTCAGGGCGTGCATTCCGAGTTTATCTGGGATTACACATGCTTCAGCGGCGTCGATGACGTTGAGCAGCCGGACGACAAAGGGGTGTTCAAAATCGCCAACGACTATGGCGACGACGGCTGGAACGATCAGGTTGACGACGAAAAAGGCAACTACGACTATCTGATGGGGGCCGACGTGGAGTTCCGCAATACCGCCGTGACGGAGGAGCTCAAATACTGGGCGCGCTGGCTGTTGGAAAGCCTGCCGTGCGACGGCTTCCGCCTGGACGCCGCCAAGCACATTCCCGCCTGGTTCTTCAAAGAGTGGTCGGATCACGTACGCGGCAGCGCACAGCGCGACCTGTTTATCGTCGCCGAATACTGGTCGCACGATCTGAGTGCGCTGCAACAATACATCGAGCTGGTGGACGGCAAGGTGATGCTGTTCGACGTGGCGCTGCACCTGAAGTTTCATCAGGCGTCGAAACAGGGCGACGGCTTCGACATGGCGCAGATCTTCACCGATACCCTGACCGCCGCCGATCCGGCCCACGCGGTGACGCTGGTCGCCAACCACGACACCCAGCCGTTGCAATCGCTGGAAGCCCCGGTGGAACCCTGGTTCAAACCGCTGGCCTACGCGCTGATCCTGCTGCGCGAACAGGGCGTGCCCTGCGTGTTTTACCCCGACCTGTATGGTGCCAGCTACCGCGACAAGGGGCGCGACGGCGGCGAGTACCAGATTGACATGCCGGCGATCCCGGAGCTGGAGAAGCTGATCGCCGCCCGCCAGCGTTTCGCCAACGGCCCGCAAACCGACTACTTCGACGACAGCCACTGCGTGGCCTTCCGCCGCGCCGGCACCGCCGAGGCCCCCGGCTGCGTGGTGGTGCTGACCAACGGCGGCGAGAGCGGCAAGACCGTCGCGCTGGGCGCCGATTTGGCGCACACCGCCTGGCGCGATTTCCTCGGCAACCGTCAGGAGGAGATCACCACCGACGACCAGGGCAGCGCCCATTTCCCGGTCAACGCCGGCAGCGTCAGCGTCTGGGTGCCGGCCGCCAGCCTGTGAGCGCCCGCCGCCGCGTAATGATGACGCGGCGGCAAAACTAATGTTTGCCTTTCGGGTCTAACTTACGCTATCAACTGCGCAAGCCATTCACACCGGAGCCTAAATAGGGTACAAGGCTGCATGAAAATTCCAAAACGACTCCAGCCGCTGGTTGATGACGGGTTAATCGACGACGTCATCCGCCGGTTGAAAAGCGGCAAAGAAGCCGACGTGTTTATCGTGCGCTGCGGCGATGAGATCCGCTGCGCCAAAGTGTACAAAGAGGCCGAGAAGCGCAACTTCAAGCAGGCCGTTCACTATCAGGAAGGACGCAAGGTGCGCAACAGCCGCGACGCGCGCGCCATGAGCAAAGGCTCCAAATTCGGCCGCCAGCAGCAGGAAGAAGCCTGGCGAAACACCGAAGTGGACGCGCTGTATCTGCTGGCCAAGGCCGGGGTGCGGGTGCCGCAGCCGGACATCTGCCTGGACGGCGTGCTGCTGATGGAGCTGATCACCGACGAAGAAGGCCTGGTGGCGCCACGCCTGAGCGATGTCATCCTGACGCCGGAACAAGCGCGCGCCGATCACGCCCTGATGATGAACTACGCGGTGCGCATGCTGTGCGCCGGGCTGGTGCACGGCGACCTGTCGGAATTCAACGTGCTGATGGATAAAGACGGGCCGGTGATCATCGATCTGCCGCAGGTGGTGGACGCCGCCGCCAACAACCACGCCAAAAGCATGTTCGAGCGCGATATCGGCAATCTGGCCGAGTATTACGGCCAGTTCGCGCCGGAGCTGCGCGACAGCCAATACGCCAAAGAGATTTGGGCGCTGTATCAGGAAGGCAACCTGACGCCGGACAGCGTCCTCAGCGGCCGGTTCAGCGAAATCCTGAAACGCGCCGACGTCGGCTCGGTGCTGGAAGAGATCCAGGCCGCCGGCGAGGAACATCAACGGCGCATGATGGCGCGCAACGCGGAAGAGTGACGCGCCGCGCTATTCGACGCGAAACACGTCCGGCCGCTGCGGCGTCGCCGCCTCGTGATAGATATCCCCCAGATAGCCGGCGATCTCCTCTTCGCGCAGATCGGCCGGCAGCACGATATCGTAGCTGGGGGCATATTTGCGCTCCGGCAGCGTCACGCGGAACAGCCGCCATTCGTCCCCGATGCGCTTCACGCCCAGCAGACGGCCGAACACGTTAAAAATCATCATCCGCCATTCCCCCCCTCGTCGCTTTCAGGCTATAACACTGTGATGCCGCCGCAGTGAAAAGGAAAGCGTATGAGTGATAAAACGCCGCAGTTCTGGCGCGATCCGCAGTTGCCGTTCGTCGAAGCCCGCGCCATCGCGGATGGCCGCCAGGTGTGCTACAGCCTGCACAGCCACGAATTCTTTTCCATCGGCGCCATCACCGGCGGCGTCAGCACCTATGTCAACGGCGAGCGGCGCATGCAGGTCAGCGCCGGCGATCTGGTTGTCATCAACCCGCAGCAGGCGCATGCCTGCAACCCCATCGCCGATCGTTGCTGGTCGTACATCATGTTCTATCTCGATCTCGCCTGGCTCGGCGCGCTGCAGCAGGAGCTGCTCGGCGGCGACGGTGACCGTTTTGTTCCGTTCAGCCAGCCGCTCAGCCGCGATCCGGCGCTGTTCCACGGCCTGAACCGGCTTTATGCGCTGCTGACGGATCCGCTGTGCTGCGCGCTGGAAAAACAGATCGCCATGGTGGAGTATTTCAGCACCCTGCAGCTCGGGCTGGGCGATGTCCGCCAGCCAGAGACACCGGCACATACCCGACTGGAAGCGGCGGCGGCGTTTATCGACGCGCACTGCACCCGGCCGCTGACGCTGGACGACATTTGCCGCGCCGCCGCGCTGTCCCCTTCTTACCTGATCCGCGCCTTCCGCCAGCGCTACGGCATGACGCCGCACGCCTATCTGGTCAACCACCGCGTGCAGCACGGCCATCGGCTGTTGAAGAGCGGCCTGCCGATCGCCGCGGCCGCCAGCGAAAGCGGCTTTGCCGATCAGGCGCACTTCCAGCGCACCTTCAAGCAGCTGCTGGCCGCCACGCCGGGGCAGTATCAAAAACCGTCCGCCAGCAGATAGCAGGCGCTGGCCGCCAACAGCAGAGCCATCGTCCGGTTGAAACGCCGCACGTTGCGCGCCTGCCTGAGCAGGCCGCGCAGCATCGCGCCGACATAGGCCCAGCAGGCCACCGAGGCATAGCAAATCACGAAGTAAAGCCCGGCGAACTGCCACAGCAGCCGGATGTCGCCGTCGCCGACAAAGGCGCCGAGGCTGGCCACCGACGCCAGCCACGCCTTGGGATTCAGCCATTGCATCAGTGCGCCGTACCAACAGGAAGGCGCCCGCGCCGCGCCGTTGCCCAATCTGCCGTCGTCAAACGCCAGCCGGTAGGCCATAAACAGCAGGAAGGCCACGCCGGCCCACTGAATCAAGCGGGTCAGCGCCGGCCACAGGGTCAGCAGCTGGTGCATGCCCAATCCCAGCAGCACCAGCAACAGGGTAAACCCCAGCGTGGCGCCGAACACGTGACGCTGGGTCGCGCTAAAGCCGAATTGCGCCCCGGCGCTCAAGGCGACGATGTTGACCGGGCCAGGGGTGATGGAGGCCGCCAGCGCAAACGCGGCCATGGAAAGGTAGATATTCATGATGGGCACCTGAGAAAGAATTCACAGGCGCCAGAATGCCGACCGCCGCCGACAACGTATTGAACAGAATTGCCCTGTTCGGTTTAACGCGCGATCGCCGCCCGGCGGCGCGGCAGCCCGAAGGTGTTGACCGCCATGCCGGCCAGCACCAGCAATGCGCCGCCGAACTGCGCCGGCGACAGCGCTTCGTCCAGCAGCAGCCAGGCGGCGAACAGCCCGACCAACGGCACCAGCAGCGTCAGCGGCGCAACCCGCCAGGTTTCATAGCGCCCCAGCAGGCTGCCCCACACCGAATAACCGAACAGCGTGGCGGCGAACGCCAGATAGGCAACCGCCAACCAGGTGCCGACCTGCACATGGCTCAGGCTGCTCAGCACCGCCTCAGAGCCGTCGAACAGCCAGCTGCAGGCCAGGAACGGCACGACCGGGATCGGCGCGCTCCACACCACCAGCGATAAAATATTACGCTGCGGGAAACCGGCCAGGATCTTCTTGTTGGTCAGGTTGCCCAGCGCCCAGGAAAACGCCGCCGCCAGCGTCAGCAGCAGGCCCGCCAGGGGGACCGCGCCGCTGCCCGGCTTATGCAGGCTGGCCTGCGCCAGCACCAGCATGCCGCCGCTGGCGATAGCGATGCCGACAAAATGGTTAACGCGCAGCTTTTCGCCCATCAGCACGACACCCAACAGCAGGGTGAAGAACACCTGCGCCTGCAGCACCAGCGAAGCCAGCCCCGCCGGCATCCCCACCTTGATGGCGACGAACAGAAACGCAAACTGCGCGAAGCTCATGGTCATGCCGTACAGCAGCAGCCATTTCCACGGGATCGTCGGGCGCGGGATAAAGAAGATCGCCGGCAACGCCACCAGCAAGAAACGCATTCCGGCCAGCAGAAACGGCGGCATGCCCTGTAAACCGAACTTGATCACGACGAAATTCACGCCCCAGATCACCACCACCAACAGCGCCAACAGCCGATCGCGCAATATCATCCTCGCCCCGCTTATCCCATTGAAAATTCGCTTTAGCTTGCAGGTTACAACCAAACCGGGCGCATGGACACCGGCAAACGCCGGCGATTATTCAGGCATCAGGCCGATAAAGGTGGTCTTCTTGCGCGGGCCGGTCATCAGCGCTTCCAGCTTCTCCACGCACTGCAGGTAGTGCGGGGTCTGCTTGTGCGCCGCCACCGCCTGCTCGTCGCGATAGGCTTCGTAGATGTAAAACCGCGTCGGAATCTGTTCGTCCTGCAGCACGTCGAAGCGCAGGTTGCCCGGCTCTTCGATTGCCCCCCGATGATTGGCGCGGAAAACATCGATAAATTCGTCGATTTTGTCTTGTTTAACGTTGATCTCAACCAATGTGACGTGCATGGCAACTCCTTGTTTAAACGGCGTACCGCAAAATGACTCTTTCCAACCATAGGTTTATTCCCGTCGATTGCCCGCCGCAACGGCAATTTTGCCGCCTGGCTCACAAATCGCAGCGGCGACGCCCACTCCTCCCCCGGCGGGGTAAGGCGGCGGCATCTATAGTTAACACTCCTCCCCCTGAGAGCATAGGCTATGGACAACTACTTGATGGCGCTGGACGCAGGAACGGGCAGCATTCGCGCGGTGATCTTCGATGTGGCGGGCAACCAGATCGCGCATGGCCAGGCGGAGTGGCAACATCTGGCGGTGCCGGGCGTGCCCGGCTCGATGGAGTTCGACCTCAGCCGCAACTGGCAGCTGGCCTGCCAGTGCATTCGCCAGGCCTTGCAGCGCGCCGGGCTGACGGCGCAGGCGATACGCGCGGTGGCCTGCTGCTCGATGCGTGAAGGCATCGTGCTGTACGACCGCAACGGCGTGCCGATCTGGGCCTGCGCCAACGTCGATGCGCGCGCCAGCCGCGAAGTCAGCGAGCTGAAAGAGCTGCACAACCACGGCTTCGAACGCGAAGTGTATCAATACTCCGGCCAGACGCTGGCGCTGAGCGCCATGCCGCGCCTGCTGTGGCTGGCGCACCATCGGCCGGACATCTACCGCCAAGCGGCGACGCTGACCATGATCAGCGACTGGCTGGCCAACATGCTGAGCGGCGAGCTGGCGGTCGATCCTTCCAACGCCGGCACCACCGGCATGCTGGATCTGACCAGCCGCGACTGGCGCCCGGCGCTGCTCGACATGGCCGGGCTGCGCGCCGATATTCTGTCGCCGGTGAAAGAGACCGGCAGCGTGCTGGGGCGCGTCACCGAACAGGCGGCGCAGGAGAGCGGGCTGCTGCGCGGCACCCCGGTGGTGATGGGCGGCGGCGACGTGCAGCTCGGCAGCCTGGGGCTCGGCATCGTGCGCGCCGGGCAGACGGCGGTGCTCGGCGGCACCTTCTGGCAGCAGATCGTCAACCTGCCGGAGCCGGCCATCGATCCGGAGATGAACATCCGCATCAACCCCCACGTCATTCCCGGCATGGCGCAGGCGGAATCCATCAGCTTCTTTACCGGCCTGACCATGCGCTGGTTCCGCGACGCCTTCTGCGCGGAGGAAAAATTGCTGGCGGAGCGGCTGGGGGTCGATGCCTACAGCCTGCTGGAAGAGATGGCGGCCAGGGTGCCGCCGGGCGCCTACGGCGTGATGCCGATCTTTTCCGACGCCATGCATTTCAAAACCTGGTATCACGCGGCACCGTCGTTCATCAATATGTCGATCGACCCGGAGCGCTGCAACAAACAGACGCTGTTCCGCGCGCTGGAGGAGAACGCCGCCATCGTCTCCGCCTGCAACCTGGAGCAGATCGCCGCCTTCTCCGGCGTGCAGGCGCGCTCGCTGGTGTTCGCCGGCGGCGGGGCCAAGGGCAAGCTGTGGAGCCAGATCCTCAGCGACGTCACCGGTTTGACGGTGCGGGTGCCGGTGGTGAAAGAGGCCACCGCGCTGGGCTGTGCGATCGCCGCCGGCGTCGGCGCCGGGCTGTACGAGTCGCTGGCCGAAACCGGCGAGCGCCTGGTGCGCTGGGAGCGCGAGCATCAGCCGGACATGACCCACCACGCGCTGTATCAGGAACAGAAAGAAACCTGGCGGCAGGTTTACGCCGATCAGCTGACGCTGGTGGATAACGGCCTGACCACTTCGCTGTGGAAAGCGCCGGGGCTGTAAACGCCACGCGGCATTCGGTCATAACCTTATGCCGTTTTATTCCTTTCCCCTCAGCGCGGCGCAAGCCGCGTTTTCACTCGCCGCCGGCGATTGTTTCCCCTCAGAAACAGTGTAACCACCGCAAACGGATTTATCCGCGGCTTCGGCCTGCCGTAGATTGTGACTTCGGTCACACCGCGCCCCGAGCGCGGCCTGCGCATTCACCCAAGACGAGCGGCATTATGCTGAATAATAAAGATAAACCTGCATCATCCCCGTGGCCGGCGATCTTCTCGCTGACGGTCGCCTGTTTTGTCATGGTCACCACCGAGTTTCTGCCAATCGGCCTGCTGACCAACATCGCCCCTTCGCTCGGCGTCAGCACCGGCACCGCCGGGCTGATGGTCACCATGCCCGGCATCGTGGCGGCGGTGGCCGCCCCCGCATTAAGCCTGATTTCCGGCCGCCTGGACCGGCGTTTACTGATGCTGGGGCTGTCGCTGCTGCTGATCGTCTCCAACCTGGTGGCGGCGCTGGCCGTCAACTTCCCGATGATGCTGCTGGGCCGCGTGCTGCTGGGCATCTGCGTCGGCGGCTTCTGGTCGTTCGCCGCCAACTACGGCCGCCATCTGGTGCCGGAAGCCAGCCAGGGCCGCGCCACCGCGCTGATCCTCAGCGGCATCTCGGTCGGTGCGGTGTGCGGCGTGCCGGCGGGGGCGCTGATCGGCGATCTGTTCGGCTGGCGCGCCGCCTTCTTCGGCGGTGCGGCATTGGCGGTCGGCGTACTGCTGGCGCAGCTGCGTTTGCTGACCTCGGTGCCGCCTTCCCGGCCGGTCACGCCGCGCGATCTGGTGCTGCCGCTGCGCCTGCCGATGGCGCGCATCGGCCTGATCGCCATCGTGCTGTTGTTCATCGGCCACTTCGCCGCCTACACCTATCTGCGGCCCCTGCTGCAACAGGTGTTCGTCCTCAGCCCGTCGGCAATCTCGCTGCAGCTGTTGGCCTATGGCGCCATCGGCCTGCTGGGCACCTTCCTCGGCGAGCGTCTGGGGGAATACAGCCTGCGCGCCACCTTCATCCTGATCGCCGCCATGCTGGCAGCCATCCTCATCGTCTCGCCGCTGCTCAGCGGCCTTGGCGGCGCCACGCTGATGGTGATGGTCTGGGGACTGGCCTTCGGCGCGGTGCCGGTATGCGCCACCAACTGGATGTTCGCCGCGGTGCCGCAGGCGCCGGAAGCCGGCCAGGCGCTGCTGGTATGCGTGGTGCAGATCGCGCTGGCCTCCGGCGCACTGCTGGGCGGCGAGGTGGTGGACTGGCAGGGCGTCAGCAGCGCCATGCTGTTCGGCGGCGCACTGATCCTCTCCGCCGCGTTGGTGTTCGGCCTCAGCTTGCGCTCCGGCGTGATAGGCGCTAAACAGTGTTAATCCTTATTTATCCGCAGAAACGCGCCCCGGCCGCCGCCGGGGCGTTGCGCTGAGAGCCTATGGACCATCATCTACTCGCCATCCGGGTGTTTAACCGCGTGGTGGAAACCGGCGGCTTTACCCGCGCCGCCGATTCGCTAGGCATGCCGAAAGCCACGGTGACCAAGCTGATCCAGAGCCTGGAAGATCACCTGCAGACCAAGCTGTTTCAGCGCACCACCCGCAGCGTGTCGGTCACCCGCGAAGGCGAATGCTATTACCAGAATACGGTGAAATGGCTGGCGGATTTGGAGCAGATGGAAGGCTGCCTGACCGAATCGCAAAGCTCTCCGCAAGGCGTGCTGCGCATCGACACCGGCGGCGGCACCGCGCGCCGGCTGCTGTTGCCCGCGCTGCCCGATTTTCTGGCGCGCTACCCGCAGATACAGATCGATCTGAGCGTCGGCGACCGCGTTATCGATCTCATTAGCGACAGCACCGACTGCGTGATCCGCAGCGGCCCGCTGGCCGATTCCAGCCTGATCGCCCGCCGCCTGTTCGATCTGGACTGGGTGAGCTGCGCCACCCCGGCCTACCTGGCGCACCACGGCACGCCGCGCCACCCGTGCGATCTGGAGCAGGGTTTCCCGATGGTGCACTATCGCCATCCGGTCAACGATCGCATCCATCCGCAACGCTATGTCGAGCGCGGCAAAGAGATCGCCATCCAGCAACGCTATCCGGTCAGCATCAACGAAGGCAACGCGCTGCTGGCGGCGAGCCTGGCCGGGTTGGGCATCATCCAGACCTATCGCTTTATGGCGCAGCCGCACCTCGACAGCGGTGAGCTGGTCAGCCTGCTGCACGACTGGCAGCCGCCGCCGGAGCAGATGTACGTGGTCTACCCGTCCAACCGCCACCTCAGCGGCAAGCTGCGGGCGTTTATCGACTGGGCGGTGGAGACGTTTCATTAACCGCTCTCGCCGGCTATAGTGGCTTATCTTCCGAGCAACGAAATGGTCGCACCATGCGTATCGAACCCCTGCCGGCACATCGCCGGCGTATTGACGAACTGGCCGAGTTACTGCATCAGGAATGGGGCGCCTTTGCGCAATGGAGCAGCCGTGACACCATCAGCCAGCGTCTGGCCGAACGTTGCGCGCCCGGGCAGCGGGGCGTCGTGCTGTTGGCGCTGTCGCCGCAGCAACAGATTCTCGGTACCGCCAGCCTGACGTTGTATGAACTGGCGGATAAACCGGAGCGCCAATACTGGCTGAGCGAAGTCTTCACTCACCCGCAGCACCGCGGCCAAGGCATTGCCCGTCGCCTGATTGCACGCTGCGTCGAACACGGCCGGACCCAGGGCATAGACGAACTCTATTTGTACACGCCCGATCAGCAGGCGCTGTATCAGAAACTCGGCTGGCGCTCGCTGGAGCAACGCCAGATCGCCGGCGAAGCCGTCACGGTGATGAGCCGCACGTTGTAGCCGCACGCAGTGTGGTATTATTTGCCGCATAGTGATTCACGACGGACGACCACCATGGCCTATATCCCCAAAAACTATGCGAAGCTGGAAACCGGCTACCGCGAAAAAGCGCTGAAACTGTTCCCCTGGGTGTGCGGGCGCTGCTCGCGCGAATTCGTTTATTCCAACCTGCGCGAACTGACGGTGCACCACATCGATCACGATCACAGCAACAACCCCGAAGACGGCAGCAACTGGGAAATGCTGTGCCTGTATTGCCACGACCACGAGCACTCGAAATACACCGAAGCCGATCAATACGGTTCGACGGTGGTGGCCGGTGAAGACGCGCAGAAAGATGTCGGCGTCGCCACCCACAACCCATTCGCCAACCTGAAGGCGATGATGAAGAAATAATGTCGACAACAGCTTAATGGGCCACTAACTTATTAAGCTGTTAAATTAACAAAACCCGCCTCCGCATCGCCACTTCCCAGAGAATTCCTACTTACCCATCCGGGCCCTCCAGCGCAAAATAAGCCGCACAGTTAACGACATACTGGCTTGGCAAGCCGCCGCAGTTGGTGCATATTGTTCGCGAGTTGTTCTTGTTAACCTGTTTGATTATCAACCTAATAAGCACATTAACTTAATAAGTTATCAGCTTAATAACTTGAGAGATGGCAGCATGATTGTCCTGATTGGCTCGCAAAAAGGCGGCGTCGGCAAATCGACGAAAGCGGTGAATATCGCCGGGTATCTGATTCTTAAGCAAGGCAAGACGGCGATCATCGTCGATGCCGACGACCAGAAATCGATCATGACCTGGTACAACGACCGCCAGAACGTCGAAGGGTTGCCGCACATTCCGGTGGTGGCCGCGTCGGGCAAAATCAAGGAAACGCTGCTGGAGCTGGATCGCCATTACGACTACGTGATCGTCGACACCGCCGGCCGCGACAGCGCCGAACTGCGCTCCGGTCTGCTGGCCGCCGATCTGTTCCTCTCGCCGCTGCGCCCTTCGCAGATGGATCTCGACACCGTCGGCTATCTGTCGGAGATGTTCTCCACCGCGCAGGAATACAACGAGAAGGTCAAAGGCTACATCGTGCTGAACATGTGCCCGACCAATATCTTCATCAATGAAGCCAACGAAGCGGCGCAGGTGCTGAGCGAATACCCGGAGTTCACGCTGGTGAGCCACCGCCTGTGCGACCGCAAGATTTACCGCGACGCCTGGGGCGAAGCCATCACCGTACATGAGGCGAACAACGAAAAGGCGCAGAGCGAAATTGAATGCCTGGTGAAAGAGGTGATCCTGTGAAGAAGCGCACCCCCACCCACCGCATGTCGGAAGACGAATTCATCAACAGCGCCACCTCGCACACGCTGCCGGTCGCGGCGCCCGCGCCGGAAGCCAAACCGGCCGGCCGCAAGCGCACCTACAAGGCGATCTCCGTCAGCCTGACGGACAACCACATTGAAGCCATCGATGAGGTGATCGTGCAGGCGGCGCGCAGCGGCATCGTGCGTATCACCCGCTCCGACATCATCAAGCTGGCCATCGACGGGCTGGCGGAGAAAAGCGAAGCGCAGCTGCTGGAACTGCTGAAGAAGCTTTGAACGCACTACAGCCGCCGGCGAGCCACAGCCGGCGGGTTGTCATCACCTTCAGTTCCCCGCCACCGCGCATTGGTAGTCCTGAATTTCGCCGGCTGAGCCCAGGTTCAGGTCGGTCAACTTCAAACGGTTCGCCAACAGCAGCATCTCGCCCTGTGGGCTGACCGCCAGCGCCAGGCCATAATTGCCGATGCTGTCGCCCTGCTCGACCACATAGTTCTGCAGTAACCGGAAAGGACCTTCCTGGGTTAAATCGGTGCCCGTCAATTTTCTGGCCAGATATTGGTGGCCGACCAATTTCACCGCCAGCGGGCGCCACTGTTGATCTAATTGTTCCGCCTGCTGCCCCAGCGCGTTATAGACATCCTGACGCAGGCAGGCAACGTGAATATGCAGCTGATTCTGAGAGCGGCCATATTTCGAATTGACCGCCAGAGAAAGCCACGCATCTTTTAACGGTTTACCCAGCTCGCCGGATATATGTTCCCGGTTATTCCAGGCCTGGGCGAAATAAGGCGGCGCGTGCTCCGTCTGCAATGCCGGGCTCTCGATGCCGCTGACTTTTTCGGTTGGCATCACCAGATCGTGATAGGGGCCTTTGCTGTCCTTAAACAGCACATAACCCTCGGTTAAATCAACCTTTAAGCAGGGCGCCGGATCGTTGTTCTGCTGCTGATTAGGCACGCACTGTTGGCTGACGATTTGCCACAGCGCATTCGGATTACCACGCCCGAAGAACCACCACAGCACCGCCGCCAGCAGCAAAATGACAAGCAAAATAATTAATAGTCTGAAAAGTCTTTTCATCGTGACTCCCTGTTTACCTATTCCATCTTGAAAGGAGCGCCAGCATAAACCAAGGCTCTTATCGTCACCAGAATATTATCCTTAACGTCACCTTTCATTGACGTCTTGTTATCAAGAGAAATTAAAAATAAGGGTTTACCTAAGTAATTTAAGGTAAATTAATACCGCAGGTTGAATATGAGTGTGATATAAGCAGCCGGACTCTCTTTATATAAGGAACCGATAAGATGCCAACGATGGGCAAATCCCTGCATTATCTCGACGTGGGCTCAGGCTTTCCGTTGCTGCTGGGCCACAGCTATCTGTTCGATCTGAACATGTGGGCACCGCAGTTCGAAGCGCTGGCGAAACGCTACCGCCTGATCGTGCCGGATCTCTGGGGCCACGGCGACTCACCGGCGCTGCCGGCCGGGCGAAACAGCCTGTCGGATATCGCCGCCGATCATTTGGCGCTGATGGATCATTTGGATATTGAAGAGTTCGGCATCGTCGGTCTGTCCGTCGGCGGCATGTGGGGCGCCGAACTGGCCGCGCTGGCGCCGGAGCGGGTCAAGGTGCTGGCGCTGATGGACAGCTATCTGGGCGACGAAACGCCGGAGGCGCGGCAGCGTTATATGGGCATGCTGGCAGCCGTTGAACAGGCCGGCGCCATCACTTCGCCGCTGCTGGAATACATCGCCGCGCAGTTTTATTCCGACGAAGTACCCGATGCGTTGTCGCAGCCATTGCTGGCCCATCTGCAGAGCCTGCCCGCCGATCGCCTGCGCGAGAGCGTCGTCCCGCTGGGCCGGATGATCTTCGGTCGCCCCGACAAGCTGCCGCTGCTGAAAAACATCACCGCCGCCAGCATCGTCATCACCGGCGCGCAGGATAAACCGCGCCCGCCGGCGGAAGGCCAGCGCATGGCCGATCTTCTCGGCTGTCGGCACGTGCTGATCCCCAACGCCGGGCATATCAGCAACAAGGAAAACCCGGCGGCGGTCAACGAAACCCTGCTGGCGTTTCTGGCTGAAAACACCACCCCGCTGTTCTGGTAAGATTCCCCGGGCCACCTGGCCCGGCGAGTCATTCCGCGCACCGCATAAATCCGTGTCGGCTCAGGATTTCCTGCCCTTGTTCGCTCAAGATAAATGCGGCCAACCGCTGTGCGCCGTCATCCAACAGGCATAAACCGTAATCCGCCTCAATGTCCAGCGGCGGCGCCAACGGCCGCACCGCCAACGTCGGGTAGGCGGCTAAAGCCGGAGCATAGCTGGCGTAGCCGAGAAAAATATCCGCCTGCCCGCCGCCTATCAGATATTCCGCCGCCAGCCGGCCCGCCGGTACCGGGGCGGAATCCATACCGCCAACCAACGGCAGCGCCCGGCGGCGCAACGCTTCCCCTTGCCCCGGCCAGTATTGCTCACAGCGTTCGAAAAGCTGCTGCGCATAATCGCCGGAAGGATCTGCCCCCGGTGTCGAGGTGGCAAGGCGCCAGTGCGGATCGAACAGCACCTCCGGCAGCGGACGTTCGGTTAATGCCGGCACGTTGCGAACCGTCACGCAGAGCCGATTGCGCGCAAAAATCTGCACCGCCCCCGCAATACCGAGATCCGCCAGCCTTTGCGGGTGCGCCAGGTTGGCCGAAGCGAACAGCTGTGGCCGCTCACCATTCTCTATCCGTTGGCGCAACAACCCCGCCGGGCCGAATTCCGCCGTGACTTTTTGCCCGGCGTGCCGCTGAAATGCCGACAGCAGCGGCGCAAACGCCAGCCGCAGGCTGCCGGCGGAAAACAGCAGGATATCACTCATCATGTCGCTCCAGTTGGCTGCGATACAGCGGCACCAGCGTCGCGTAACGGCGGCCCGCCACCGTCAGCGGCACCCGTTCGATCGCCAGCTCGAACAGGGGCGACAGGGATTGCGCCGTTAACACCTCGCGGCAGGCCCCGAGCCGGCTGCGCCCTTCCTTGCCCAGCAGCAAAGCTCGATCGGCCACCGCGTGAGCCTGGTTGGGCTGATGCGTGGAGAACACCACCGCCAACCGCTGCTCCCGCGCCAGGCGGGCCATCAGGCTCAATACCCGATCCTGGTAATGCAGATCCAGCGCCGAAGTCGGTTCATCCAGAATCAACACCTCGCAGCGCATCGCCAACGCGCGGGCGATCATCACTAATTGACGTTGGCCGCCGGATAGGCTGCCAAACTCACGCTCTGCCAGGTGCTGCAAATCCAACGACTGCAACGCTTCTCTCGCCAGCCGATGGTCCTCGGCTGACGGTGAACGGAACAGGCCGACATGGCGCGCCCGCCCCATCAATACGATATCCAGAACCCGATAGGCGAACGGCGGCGCAAAGTGCTGCGGGACAAAGCCCATCTCACCGTGGCGCTCAATCTCGCCGGATTGCGGCGTCAGGCTGCCTAACAACAGCTGCAGCAGCGTGCTCTTGCCACGCCCATTCGGGCCCAATACCGCCAGCACTTCGCCGCGCCGCAGCTGAATGTCCAGATGCTGGAACAGCGGTGCCCCGCCCGGCCAGGCGAAACTCACGCCGCTGGCGGCCAATAAGGTGTCAGTCATGCCAGCCTCTCACTTGCGCGCGGCGCAGCAGCAGCGCGAACAGCGGCGCGCCAATCAGCGCGGTCAGAATGCCCAGCGGGATTTCGCTGCTGCTCAGCGTGCGCGCCAAATCGTCAATCAACAGCATGTACAGAGCCCCCAGGCAAAGCGAAGCCGGCAGCAGGCGCCGGTGATCCGGCCCCACCAGCCGCCTCGCCACGTGCGGGATCACCAAGCCGACCCAGCCGATGCTGCCGCTGACCGCCACCTGGGCGGCCACGATGGCGGCGCACAGCGTCAAAATCAGCCAGCGGGTACGCTCAACGTTGATGCCTAATGCACCGGCATCCTCATCGCCCAACGACAGCAGATTGATGCGCCAGCGCAGCGCCAACAGCAAGCCGCCGGCCAACAGCAAAGGCACAAACAGCATCAGCAGCTTTTGCCGATCGGCGGTGGCAAAGCTGCCGAGCAGCCAAAACACGATGCTCGGCAGTTTCTCTTCGGTATCCGCCAGATATTGCATCAGGCTGACGCAGGCGGAGAAAAAGCCGCTGAGGATCACCCCCGCCAGTACCAAAGAGAGAATATTGCGCCGTGCAATGGCGCTGGTGAGAGTGAAAATCAGCAGCAGCGCCGCCATGCCGAAAACAAAAGCCGACAGCAGCAGCGCCGCCAACGGCAGGCTGAGCAGGATAGCCAGCGTGCCGCCAAACGCCGCGCCGGAAGACACGCCGATAATATGCGGATCGACCAGCGGGTTGCGAAAGACGCCTTGCAAAGCCGCGCCACACAGGGCCAGCGCCGCGCCGGCGCCCATCGCCAACAGCACTCGCGGCACGCGCACACCCAGGATCACCTGGCGTTGGATAGCATCGATGCCGGCATAATGTTGCCCGGTGAACGGCTCCAGCAAAATCATCAGGCTGTGCGTCATCGGCACCTGAAAGCGGCCAACGCCGAGCGAAAACAGCGCGCAGCACAGCGTCAACAACGCCAGCCAGCCCAGCCTCATTGCCCGCTCTGGCAGCAGGTGGCGCGGTAATAACGTTGATAGTAAGCGTCGACCCGCTGCTGCAGATTGATATCGGCAAAGCGCTGCGGGTAAAGTTTTTTCGCCATCCACAACTCACCCAGCGCCATCGCCTCCGGCATCGGATATCCCCAGGCCTTGGCGTACTCCGGCATCAGGTAGACCCGCTTATTCTTCACCGCGTCGATCGGCTGCCACTGCGGTGACGTCAGGATCTGTTTCACCACGTCCGGGTAGCGCTCCTGCACGAAAATCACCGCCGGATCCCACTTCAGGACATCCTCGATAGAAACCTGTTTAAACCCCTGAATTTCCTTCGCCGCCACGTTGAGCGCCCCGGCGTGCCGCATCATCAACCCGGTATACTTGCCGGCGCCGTAGGTGGTGAGATCGGGGTTGGCCATATACACCCGCACCCGCCGATCTTCCGGCAGATCGCGCAGCCGTTCGGCGACCAGCATGCGCTGCTGAATGACGTCCTTAATCAGGGCTTCGGCCTGAGGCTGACGCGACATCACTTCGCCGATCAGGCGAATGCCGTCCTGCATCCCCAGCGTATAGGCCCGATCTTCATCGCTCAGCTGGGGGTTCATTTTGCCCGCCTGATCGGCTGCCTCGCGGCGCAGCGAGACCGCCACCACCGGAATGCCCGCCCGTTCGATCTGCGCAATCATCTCCGGCGGCGCGTAGTTGGCCACGAATACCACCTGCGGATGCAGGCCGAGCAGGCTCTCGATGTTCACCGAAGTCAGATCGCCCGGCATCGGCAGGGTTGCCAACGTCGGCGCCAGCCGCAAGTAGTTTGGCCCCAGCTGCTTTTTCCAACTGTTGAGCACGCCGACCACCTGCGGCATCGCATCAAGCTGCACCAACAGGTTCAGCGTCTGGTGTTGCAGCACCACCGCGCGGGTGATGCGATCGGGCAACGTCACCTGGCGGTTGAGTTGATCGGTGACCTGGCGATCCGCCTGGGCGGCGGTGGAAAACAAAACAAGCGCCAACAGCAGGCGCGGGAGAAAGTTAAACATGGCAGTGACCGGTTGATTATCGTTGTATAGCAAATAATATAGCGATGAGCATGGCGAAACAATCAGCGGGATCAAACCGGATGCGGGTACTCGGGAGGTAAAACGAGGCGTGAATGCGATCCTGGAAGCGGATCCGCCGGTGCGGCGACGGATCCCATCGGCCCTGTAAGGGCGCGTGAAGAAGACTTATTGACCGATAGACGTCAGACCCTGGCGGATCCCTTCGTCAGCCTGCTGGCACCATGTCTGCAGCCCCTGCGGCGCTTCTTTTTCCAACGCAACCACTTTGCCGTCGTCGTTCAGCACATTGCCTTCACGGCCCATCGCTTCGCGCTTGTCGCCATCGCGGGTGTCGACGCCGCCGGGAATAGCCGCCACGTAGGCCACCATTTTCTTGGCGTTGTCGATGCTGTCGGCTTTCAGGAAGCCTTTATCGACGCAGTAAGACATCAGCCCGGCGGTATTGCGCGTGATGTCATAAACGTTTTTCAATGCGGCAGGATCCATCCCTTCAGCGTTAGCGGTGTTGAACAGGCCCAGAGTCGCGGCAATCATGCCGGTCAGAATGCTTTTTTTCATTGTTAACTCGTTTTAATAATGAAATAGTTAAGTTTTAATTATTCACAAAAAGAATGCGAACACCGCTACGGTATAACGGCGGCCTAGATTAGCACAACCCTAACGCGTTAATAACTGTGATTAAGTTAACCCCCAATAAAATAAAAACGCACGATAGGGTAATGACCCTCGCCCGGTATCATTTTTTCATGCTCGATATTGGCCGCGCTCAATTCATATTAAAAATAATCTCACCCAGGAATTATTTGCAACGGAAGTGTTGGCCTGCGGTCAATCGTGCTCCCGCCCTTTGCTAAAATCATAGGCGTGACATAGCCTGTTAAGACGCGCCATGCCTAGTGGGAGGGGATTCACATGAACTATTCCGTCCGGCCGCCGCAATGCGACGACAAAACCATTCTCGATATCACGATGAATTTATATCTCTATCCGGCGGTACTTATCGCGCATCGCCTGGGCATCTTTGAATTTATTGCTTTGCACCCCCGCAACCTGACCGATATATGCGCTCAGGCCAATGTGGAAAGACGCCCGGCGGAAACGTTGGTCATGGCGTTATTGGCATTGAAATTGATAGACAGAGACGGTGAAACATTCTCTCTCACGCCGGAAGCGGAAACCTTTTTGTTAAAAAACAACCCGCATTATTTCGGCTACTTCTGGGATTTGATGGTTGAAAATAGCGAAATTTTCTCGCTGAAAAACCTGGAAAGCGCCATCAGAAAAAATACCTCGCAGGTGTACGGCGAGCAGGAGCTGTTTGAAACCCATACGCTCGACGCCGACAGAATGCGGCGGTTTACCCACGCCATGCACAGCCTGAGCATGGGCTCGGCCAGCGTTTGGCCGGCGCTGTTGCCCCTCGGTGCCTGCCGCGCGGCGCTGGATATCGGCGGCGCCTCCGGCGCCCATGCCATCAGCCTGGCGGCCCACTGGCCGACGTTGACCTGCACCGTGTTCGATCTGCCGGAGGTGTGCCCGCTCGCCGCCGACTACGCGCGCCATTACGGTCTCAGCCAGCGCATCGGCACCCACAGCGGCGATATGTGGCGCGATCCCTACCCGGCGGCGGATCTGCACCTGTACTCCAATATTTTCCACGACTGGCCGATGGACAAGAACCGCTTCCTGGCGCAAAAGAGCTATGCGGCCCTCCCGCCCGGGGGGAGGATCGTGATCCACGAAGTGCTGTACAACGATGACGGCGACGGGCCGCCTGCCGCCGCGGGGTACAGCCTGATGATGATGGGATGGACGCAGGGCCGCCAATACTCCGGCAGGGAAATCGGCGACCTGCTGCGCGACGTCGGCTTCGGGCCTGCTCAGGTGCTGCCGTCGCTCGGCTATTTCAGCATCGTGACGGCGCAAAAGCTCCAGGCTTAGCGGTTCACCGAGCGCGCCATGCGGCTGTAGGTGTGGCGCACGCCGCGAATCGCCACGCTGTAAGCGAAGATGTTTTCCGGCAGCGCCAGCCCCAGATAGCCGGTATCGCCGATATGGTGCAGGTCCGCCCCGGCCATTTTGCTCATCAGCGCAATCTGCCGCACGGTCTGCACGTCGGCGCCCTCTTGCGAGGTGCCGATCGCCGTCATCGCCAGCGCGCCCTGCCGCTGAGCAAAGGCGATCAGCGCCGCCACTTTCTCCTGCGACATGCCGGGAATGGTGCCCGGCGCCGGCAACAGCACGATGTCCGCACCGTTCTCCACGAACAGCGCGATATCCTGCTCACCGATCAGCTGGCTGCCGCTTTCGCGCACGATACCGGCCCCGTGCATCTTGCCGGTCACCAGCACCATCTCGTCGCCCACTTCATCGCGAATCGCTTTCAGCGCGGCGGCGATCGCCTGATTGCTGACGCCGTTGTTCGGGTTGCCGGTCAGCACCAGCATGCGCGCGCCGAGCTGATACAGCTTGCGGGCATTCTCGGCGGTGGCGGCGCGCCCCGCCGTCATCTGCCAGAAATCGTTATGTTCGGTGGCGAAGGCCGGATCGACGGCCTCCAGGTTCACGCCGATCACCCGCCCGGTCAGGCGCTGCAGCGTGCGCAGCGCCTCCTGCGGCGGCACGTCGGCGGGCAGGCCCGCGATGTGCGGCTGGTCGACGTCGAACAGGTTCAGCAGCAGCAGGTCGGCGCCCTGGCTGGCCGCCAGCTCGGCGTTGGTGACGTTATTGAGCAGCGGCTGAGTGACCGCGATGGTTTCGCTGACCAAAATGCGCCCTTCGCTGGCGCGGATGGCATAGAGCAGGTCGGCTTTGCCGATATCGGCCAGATCGCTGGCGCTGCAGTCCAGATAGCGTTTCATGAGGCAAGCTCCGATGACGTTAGCGGGAATGGATGCCCCCTCGCTCAGCGCGGCGAACGAGGGGGACAGGGTTACTTCAGCGTAAAACTTTGCGCCTGCACGTTGTCGGAGTCCAGGCCGACGAACACGTTGAATTTGCCCGGCTCCGCCCCCCATTTCAAGCTGGCGTTGTAGAACTTCAGATCGTCTTCGCTAATCGGCAGCTCAACCTGCTGCGACTGGCCGGCCTTCAGCGTCACTTTCTTGAAGTTGCGCAGCTCTTTTACCGGCCGGCTGACCGAGGCGGTCACGTCCTGCAGATACAGCTGCACCACCGTGGCACCGTCGTACTTGCCGGTATTTTTCAGCGTGACGCTGGCGGTTAGCTTGCCGTTGCGCGCCATCGTCGGGCTGGACAGTTTCAGATCCGACAGGCTGAAGGTGGTGTAGCTCAGGCCGTAACCGAACGGATACAGCGGGCCGTTCGGCGAATCGAAGTAGCGCGAGGTGTACTTGCCCGGATTCTCCTTGCCGAACGGGCGGCCGGTGTTCAGGTGGTTGTAGTACATCGGGATCTGGCCGACCGAGCGCGGGAAGGTCATCGGCAGCTTGCCCGACGGGTTGTAGTCGCCGAACAGCACGTCCGCCACCGCGTTGCCGCCCTCGGTGCCGCTGTACCAGGTTTCCAGCATCGCGTCCGCCTGCTCGCTCTCCCAGCTCAGCGCCAGCGGCCGGCCGTTCATCAGCACCAGCACCAGCGGCTTGCCGGTGGCTTTCAGCGCGGCGATCAGATCGCGCTGGCTCTGCGGGATCGTGATATCGGCGCGGCTGGAGGCCTCGTGCGCCATACCCTGCGATTCCCCCACCACCGCCACGACCACGTCGGCCTTGTTCGCCGCCTGTACCGCTTCGTCGATCATCTGCTGCGGCGAACGGGTATCGAACGCCACCGCCGGCTCATACTCGTTCAGGTAGTCGATGATGCCCTTATCCTGCGTGACGTTGGCGCCCTTGGCGTAAAGAATGCGCGCCTTGTCGCCCACCGCCTGCTCCAGCCCTTCACGCAGGGTCACCGACTGCTTGACCACTCCGGCGGCCGACCAGCTGCCCATCACGTCGCGCTGGCTGTCGGCCATCGGCCCGACCAGCGCGA
>JANDJZ010000205.1:0-48563 GCA_027943245.1 Acanthamoeba sp. SK_2022b
TGGTGGAGTGACATCGCCATCGCTCATCGAAGAGAAGTCACCCAAGCCGATCACTAGTGCAGGAGAGACCATTGTACGAACTAAGTATCGCGAGTTCCGCCATTGGCGCAACGTCAAGGCACCGCCACCGCCACCGCCACCTGCCGATAAATAGCCATCGCGCCCGTTCTCACCACAGCAACTACTACAGGTCATGAAGGATGACGAAGACACCGAGGTGCTCAAGATTCGCTCGTCCTGTCGCCAGTTCCGCAAGAAGGCCGAGCAGAACATGGCCGCCGCACAGTGTACATCCGCGCTCTTGCCCTTTGCTGGTGGTCTCTGCTCGGAGTTAAAAACAAAGCTGGTCTGCTGGGTCCGCAGGGAGGAAGCAAAGGTCCAAGAGCGCCGGCAACCTGCGTGCTAACGTCAACCCTCCCGCCTCTCCTCGAATGGGTAGCCGAGACGACTCTCAGCAGTACCCCGCCGTCATGCACACCTCTCCTCGGCCACGCAGAGACAGGAGCTCGAGCAACGGTACACTCCCAAAGACGGGCATAACAATAGGCAACAGTGCTTACTCTACTGTTGGTGACGCAATGACAAGGAGCATCGCCAGGCGATAAGACCGACAGCAAGAAGTATTTCGTGCTGTCGCTGGACGGCGGCGGTACTCGCTGCATCATGCAAACGGTCATACTCCAGCGTCTTGTCCAAGTGTTTCCCGACTTGCTAAGGTCCGCATTGCAGTCTCAGTCCACCTGCATAACCTCGTAGACTCACCGCTCGCACGCATAAACATGTACGCAACAGCAAGTTCGACTTGTTTGCTGGAGTGAGCGGTGGATCAATCAATGCGGCGATGCTAGCCACGGGAATCAAGCCGGATCTAATGGCAGAGATCCAGA
Organism: Acanthamoeba sp. SK_2022b; assembly: GCA_027943245.1. Taxonomy (NCBI): domain Eukaryota; phylum Discosea; order Longamoebia; family Acanthamoebidae; genus Acanthamoeba; species Acanthamoeba sp. SK_2022b. Next base: position 888 of record JANDJZ010000205.1, read on the forward strand.
AGTTCATGGCCCCGGCTGTGTTTGGGAAGGGCAAGCGACAGGCCACCCTCGAGCTCAAGGGCCTCTCCCTTCGCAGAGCCAAGTATTCGGCTGACCCTCTGCTCATCCTCGGCGAAGAACTCTTCCAGGGTACTCTACGCTTTTGTCCCTGCGTGCACGTTCTTGTGTCTCACCGCCCACTTTCGTTTATTCGTGGCAGGTCAGTCGCTGGCCCAATGCTCGAGCCGACTCTTGATCGTGTCATTTATGTTGGACAACGAGAAGGACGGTCAAGGGCGCATGTGGGAACCACGAGGTACTGTGAAAACCTACGTAGAAGACGCCACACACACACACACACACACACACACACACACACACACACACACACACACACACACACACACACACACAGCAGTGAGACGATTAACAGGAAAGCGTGGTGCAGTGTATCATAATGTACCTATGAAGAAGTGCGACGAGGCCGACCAGCTGCCCTTTGCGGTGAAGAAGCGGGATCTCGAGGAGACTCCCCTATGGGATCACTGTTTGGCCTCTTCCGCCGCCCCGACCTACTTCAAGAGCCACGTATCAACCAACTTCTTCCTTATTCATCATCGCCGGCTTGTTCACCATTTTTCCTCACAGAAAAAACATGTGGATGGTGGCGTCGTCTCTAACACCGCCTCCTCGGCGGCGATTGCGTGCCTGATGAGCGACGGCGCGGAACAGCCGGTCAAGGCTTCGGACCTGCATATACTGAACATCGGTACGGGTCGCATCATGCAGTACCTCGAGGGCGAAGACGACGACCACGACTGGGGCATTATCCAGTGGGGCCCCAAGCTGCCTGGCCTGCTCTTCGCCGCACACGACAGCTTCGGTACTCCTCTCGACTCTGAGCCGCACACCAAACAGCAATGGCTGACTTACGGGCCCACGCGCCAACGAACATGAAGGCCACCAATTGAGTGCATCGATATTGGGCAGTCGCTACCATAGGCTGGATCCATTCCTGGAGCGACCGCTGGGCATGGACGACGCCTCGTCCCTGCCCGCGTTGATACACCTCGCCCAGACCATCAATCTCGTACGGTCACCCATCGACTTGGCCACTGCGCGTGCTCAGCTGATGTACTCGCATTTGTGAGTGCAGGATGACACGATCGAGTGGATCAAGCACCACATCTACGCCGAGACGAAGCCAGCCGGCACGAGCGGCGGCATAAGCAGCAGCGGTGGCGGGCACAGCACGAAGGGCGGTGGGGCCAAGCCGAAGGGCCTGTTCAAGTTCCCTCACGGAGCTGCCTTGCCGGCCACCATCCCCGCCGGTCCCGTCAACAGTCCAGGCACGCGCGCCAGCCAGACGTGGGACAACGCTTGGTTCAATGCCCATTCATCCGGCCACGCGACTTGACGGAAAATACAAAATAAAACGAAAACAAAGGCAAAGCAAAAGAGATGGAAACAAAAAAGGTGGCGGAGACGTCTGCAGACAACACCGGAATCGGATGGCATGAGGTAGGCGGTGGTACTGCCACACTGATCTTCGTGCTGGTGGTGCTAGGGCAGATTTTTGTGCGCCGCTTCCTTGCCTGGGTACGCCTTCAGATAATTCTATCAACTAGCCATCCAGATTACAAACAACAAAAGATTCCATCTTATAATTTATCTTTTTCAACAAAAGGCCACTGCGGCCCCAAAGGAGGAGGCGGAACTGGAGACCAAGCTGGCGGGTTTGCAGCGGGAGGCTCGACGGCTGGACGCGGTGTCCACGTTCGTGCGGTGGTCCAAGGTGCAGCGTCAGATACAGGCGCTCGAAAAGCAGCGCGACCGCCTGCGCGCCGAGCGAAGCCGGAAGAGCTCCGTCCTCCTCAACAACCCCATCTCCCTCTTCCTGTTGCGCCAGCTTCTGGCTCAGGTACCCTTCCTCCCCGCTCTTGGAGACCCTTTCTCCTCCTTACGATGACGTCTAGGTGGTGCTCCCCATGCTGCTGGTGGCCTGGTGGTGGCACACGCCCGTGCTGGTGGCGAACGAGTCGACCTTCGGTCCGTGGTTCGTGGCGTCGTGGCTCGCCATCCCCGGCTGGCCGATCGGCACCGTCGGCGTGGTCGCCTGGGTCGCCATCTGCCGCTCCGTCGCGCGCCTCCTCCCCTGGTAGTTCAGCAGAGGGCTCGACTTGCTCTTTCTCGTCAAACCGAGTTTTGAATGCAGCTGCCCAATCAACCAATGCCGCTTGTTGGTTGCCCCAGATGCCGTTCACTTCTTTGCTCTGCTCCGCGCGGCGGTCTTTTGCAACAATGACCGAGCCTCAGCAAAAAACGAGTCTTAAGAGACCACCACAAGCAAGCGTCTACGTTAGATAGTCCATGCAATTACTATACCTCTTCCTCTTCGTCTCCTCCTTATTCCATCGTCGTCGCCTGCGGCCGATCCCTACGTCACTCCCTCGTCGCGTCGTCATTCCGCTCCGCCGCACCCAGCGGCCTCACTAAGCCCTTCAAGCCCGTGGAGCCGTGCGACTGCGGGACCACCTACTGCCGTTGCGGTCTCCAAGTCCCGCAGTGCTCGAGGTATCACCGCCGCCCCTCACTGTGCGCGCGTTCTGGTGCAAGGCCTTGGGCTCACAACTGTCGACCTCCTCGCGTGCGTGTCGATGACAGGACTACGTGCAGGTGAGCGAGTGGCCACCGCTCCCGCCACACACCATAGGAGGGGAATCCAATTCCAGGGCATACCTGGCCCCAGTGCTGCGCCATGTCGCAGGCCAGCACCTCCTCGGCACACCAACGGTTCTCGAGTCCCTTCAGGACATGGCAGTAGTGGTCGACCGCACTACTCGGCCCCCGCGTCATACCAATTCGGTCAGTGTGTGCGTGTGCGACACTCTTGCAACTGGCCAAGCGATGGGCGTACGTGAAGGATGTAGCTGGAGCAGTACTTGAGGTGGTTCGTCGATTCGACGCGCGAGCCGAATGCGCTGCCGCACTGGAGTGGGCACTTGAACCCGTCCCACGCGGGCCGGGAGCCACGCGCCCAAATGATGGCAGGTGCACCGGCCGCACACCACGCCCCAGCTGTTTGATTGCACCGCGGGATGTGGCCAACACGTCGGTGGTAAGGTGGCGGTGGGGCACGGCTCGCCACCTTACCACCGCGAACGTGGGCGGCTCGCGACGCGTCGATGATGACGAGGATGACGTGCGGGCCAGGGCGGGCGGATCGACGTCGAATTGGTTGTTCTTGGTCTGGAGGGCGACGAGCTCCTGGCAGGCGCGCCACGAACTCGTGGCCCTCGCCCATTCTTGCGCCCGTTGGCCCACCCCTTGCCTGCGCCCCCAATCGCGTCGGACCAACATCTGTAAGTGTTGCATAGCAACCATAGGACGGAGTTGCATAGTAACCACACATGGAGGAGTGGGAGCGGGAGTCCTCTCCAGTGCCCCACAAGAGCGGTGAAGTTGGCTGCGCCGGTCGTGGCGCCATTGGGCTACATCGTCGCATTCAACCTCACACGATCGCAGTACGTGCGAGTGAGGCCAGGAGACTCCGAATTGCGCTTGTTCTGATCTACTGCCACCCGCGAACCACGTTAGGTGGGAGGAGGCGTGGGTGCGAGAGATCATGGAGAAGGGCCTCAAGGAGAGCAGTAGCCGGTGGCGCTACGTGACAGCTCTTGGCCAGGCAGCCGACTTCCGTTGGCGAACGTGTCTAGGCGAGTAGAACCGCGCCAACGCGTTGAGTAGATGGTAGTGAGAATCGTAAAACAAATGCACCAAGGCGAGGATACAAATGTATCGTGTGGGCGACATACATGTACCAACTTGGTATTGACAAATCTAACAACGTGGGCATGGGAGCGTTCTTACTTGTTCATGAAACCGCCCTCGCCATCCCACGCCTGCCAGTAGCACCTTGGTATGCTGGCTCTGCCAGTGGTAGAGATAGATGCAGGTCGAGGCTGCGGCTACGATGGCCTGGCTAAGGACAAGCTTCCGCCTCTTGTTCAAACATTCTTGCGATAAGATGTCGTTTCATCTTATTTTCTTGCGTCATCGGAATTGTTCTGCCAAAACGGCAAGTACAAACAAGGATATTTCCGGAACGATGCCACGAGAATAAGGTAACCACTCACTATATTCGTCGCTCCCTGTTAGCAGTATGTGGAATGTTCACGTGCAGTCAGCGGAGTGAGCCTGTATGGTGGTGGCAGGTGAAGGAAGCTTGAAAACTAGATGAATCCTTCACATGGTTACATTGGAATGCTCCAATGGAACCGCGCCAACACAATGGAAGCTTCCTGAACCTTCTAGGCCAGAGACAAAAGCACTGTTCAAGCCTCAGTTTTTTACTTTTAACTGCACAAGGCCAACAAGCAGACTGGACAACATTGCTACAGTCTTACCACTTCACCTACCTTTACCACTACACTTTGCCAGTGTTGAGTATAGAGGATGCCTTCATACAAGCCCAACAACTTTGCTTGATGGTACCCAAGTGCATCAAGTATAGAGGATGTTGTCATACAAGCCCAACTTACTTCACTTGATGGTACACAGTTAATCTTGTTTTGAGCTTATGAGCAAGAGGTTTCATTCACTCTGGCACAGCTACTTCAGTTCAGGCCAGGGCCGCCTCCACCTTGTGTGTTGTACATGTGTGCCTCATGGTTGAACTGTGGTGAGAGGTTACCCTCTGAGGTGATTTGTTGCTCTCTCTTCTCCCATTCTGTCTCTCATGCACACAGAACTACCTGCTCTGAGCGTGGTCACCTCAGTGCGCAAACCACGGCAGTTGTGGTGGTCCTCGGCCTCATGGGTCTCCCCAAGGACCTGCCTGGCCATCAGGTGGTGCCCCTGCAGGCACACGCAAGGACTTGAAAGAGTGCAGGCCTCTGTTCTCCGTTCTTCTGGAGATGGGGATGGTGTGGGGCTCAGCCATCCTCTGTGTGTCTATCCACTCCCCCTTGTCTCCTCTTCTTGTTTTCCCTTCATATCGTGCAGGTGGAGGTGGCAGTCGAGCCCTATCAAACTCTCAGCCCCACAAGCCATTTGTGACATCAAGAAGAACCAGCTGGCCAGTGCCTTCAATCCGCATACAACCAAGCACGAGAGACCACAGCCGACTCACTCCAACCATGTATCGTTCTACCACTTGAAACGCCAGCATGAGACCGCGGCTGACAACTCATTCCCTTGTCTTTCTGTCGAGCAATACTGGAAGAATACACCTCTTTTCTTCTTACGCTGCCTTTTCGCGTTGTCAGAGTCAGCCGCCAAGTCTACCACCGGCACGACGCGGCGGAGGTAGGGGAAGACTACCTTCTAGGCTGTTGGCCTTGAGGGCAGGTTGTCGTTTTATTCTCTGCTTTGCTCAATCAGAACAGCGTGCACAACTGGCAGTCAACTAGTGCGCCTGCCTTCACGCGGTCCCTGCGCTCGTGGCACCAGAAGAACCTCCCCGAGGCGTACATGGTTGGCGCAACAGACACACACGCGATGCAAAAGTTCCTCTGGCAATTGCGCTGGACGCACTTGTGCGTTGCGGGCACGCCTGGATGATTGGCGCAGCTCGGAAAGGGAAAGGGAGATAGTATGGCGGTTTGCTCGTGAGGGTGCTCTTGCAAGCCTACTATGATTTTGAGCCGGTCTCCCATCTTTGTCACGCCAAGCTCTCTCAGTTCGGCATGCCCAAGCCTGCCCAAATCTTCCACCGAGATGCCTGGGACGTGGCAAATGAAACGTTGGTCGGGAACAATAAAATGCAACTTTAAAAACGAGAAGTGCACCTTCTTTCTCCATGCGCTGCGCGTGCTGCGTGGCATCAGCTACATCGAGCCCCAGCTCGCACAGCTTATCGCGTAGGGGTTGAGCCATGGTGTTTCTGCCCTGTGCGTTGTGTTTCAGTGTTTCAGTGAGGTATTTGCATCGCTTGGCAACGGCCGGTTGGCTGTGAGTTGCTCAATTAACAGTCCCAGCTAGTTGTGAGAACAGGCAAATCTATTTTTGGATTTATGGTTTGCTGGGCCCTGATGTCGGGGTATGCTGGCTGCTCTGCGGTTGCGGCGGTGGCGTCAAGATATTGAGCAATCGGCCCCTTTGCATCTCTCGCGCTGCCACGTCGAAACCGAGAGAGGAGAGAGAGAGAGAGAGAGGAGAGCGGAAGGAAGAGACTCAGCCATTCGTAGACGCTAAGAGGGAAAGGTGGTAATGCTCTGAACCTTCCTCAAGACCCAGGTGAAGGGCCCAGTCCTGCAGGGCCTTCTTTCGCTGGGCCAGCATGTCGGGCGGCAGCTGTGCAAACACTACACGGTTGTCCTTGTGAGGCACAGGCAGGGTGGCAAGCACGTGTGCAGCTGGCGTACGTTCAACGAGCTGATCATCGGTGAGTCCCGATATGTCTACCACTTCGGTGGGGCCTGCTCGCGTGGGCGTGCCGGGCACCTTTTTTTTAATATTCATTTTATAATATATTTTATTAATATATTTTTGACTTGTATCGGGCTCAAAAAAAAGGAGGGTGGAGACACATACGTCGCGGGCAGCGTACGGGGTGTTGCCGTTGTTGGGCCGGGGGGCAGAGTGCTGGGGCCAGGGCTCGGCGGTGTCGGTTTCATCTTCCTCCAGCTTTTCCTCACTCAACAGCGACAACGCTGCTCTTTGCTGTTCACTGCCCTCTCCTTCACCTCTTCCTTCTGGCGCTTCCATCTTGTGGCCACAAATCATAAGCATGATTTGGGCAACAAGAAAATTACCAAGAAATATGGCGCCCACACAGAGGCAAGGTGTCCCTAGGGACTGAATGAAGAGACTCTCCAGCCGATCGGTGGCCTCCAACCCGCACTCACCGCTTTTTCAGCCAAGTACACGCCGCAATGATAACGCCGTTGTGTTGTTCGTTTGTACAGTAATGTGACTCAGTATTCGGACTCCTTTATACACTCTGTAGCGTGGATGAACACGTGACGTGCGTCAGTAGGCATTCGAATCAGAGTTGTGGTCGAAGGTATTGGCGGCGTTTGGCGAGGCAAAGTAGTTACCTTCGACGAGCGGTTTGAGGTAGGGATTCTCAAGCGCGGCCGCTATTCGCTCCTTGTCATTGATCTGCTTATTGACTGGCATGATGTCAAGTCGTTATCAAGTGCGTTAGTGTCAGCTCCAGGAGCACCATTTCGCAAGGCAAGGCTTGAGTACTTTCGTTTTCCGTTCCGTGAGTGCCTGGCGTCACAAAGATATCGATCTGTGCGGAGTGAAAGGACAGGAACCAGGAGCGTGAGCATTCGTCGGCCACGCTCCCATGCGTTGTGCGTTTTGGCAAGGAAGCGAAAGACAAACCTTGCACTTCTGTGGGAGGTCTCTCTCGAGCTTTGTTCGTAGACACAGACCAATCAACGTGGCCAAGCTGCACATCGCGTGGCCAGCCAGACATTGAACGGCTCAACTGCGAGGCGACCGGGAGGCCTGCGAGAGGGGAGAGGCAACGGCACCTGCAATGCGGCACGGTGGGTGTGAACTTGATCACGATAGTGGCCGACCTGCCGTGGTACTCCACGTCTATGCACTCCTCCTGCACCACATTCAGCTGCTCGAGCGTGTACGGATGCTCCGGGTCTGCGTGTAGGACGGTCAGGTGTGACACATGAAAGCAGGAGAGTGCAGTGATGAGGTAGGCGAACCTTTGATGTCCCGAATCAGATCTTCATGGAAACAAAGAAAGAACAGGAGCGGGGAGGGGCGATGAAGATCAGCAATAGTCGAGATGGACGGAAATCGCTGCAATCTAAAGATAATCAGTACCATAAACCTCAGCTGCATCTATTCGGTCAGTGATGTCGGGCACATACGGCAGCGAGCACGTTTTTTTGCGACCAATGTTGACATCATAGATTTTAGGGTTGGGGTTGATGAGATTCGGTTGCATCATGTTCGGAAAAAGCGGGAAATGAGTTTCCAACGCATACGGCAAACTTCGGTGGCGTGCGTGGCGTGGCCAAAAAAGATAGGAGTGAACGGAGTGGGATTTGAACCCACGCATCCGAAGATAACAGTGCCTTAAACTGTCGCCTTAGACCGCTCGGCCATCCGTCCCTCGCTGCGCGTTACATGATCCAGCTGATTGGGCAAGGCGAGGAGTGTCGGCATTGGTGCGTACGCGGCGGCGTAAGCAAAAATATTGGTTTCACTGGGGTTCGAACCCAGGACCTACTGCGTGTGAGGCAGACGTGATACCACTACACCATGAAACCATCTTACTATTCCTGCTATTGTAGATGTCTTATGAGCAGTTTCTGCTCTTTACCCTGTACTGGATGGGTCAGTTTTAGTGGTTGCTCACTGTGCCAACAGTTTGTGGTTGGTCCTACACTGTTTATTGTGGATGAAGATGTAGGAACAGTGTTCAATGTGCTGAGACCCTCAACCATGTTGAAGGTTCTGTACTTGATCTTGCAGAATGGCACCATCAGTAATTCACAAGAGTGACTATGTGTGAGATGAAGTAAATGAGGAGCTGCTGTGATGGTTCACTCCGCTCTGGGTGATATTGTTGCCATTTTTTGGCAGTTCCATCACACGGGCATGCACAATGCTCACACCTCTTTCACTACCAATCTGCACTCAATGTGGTCCTGTATGTGCATGTGTTGTGGGTAACCTGATTGCCATTTATTCCTGCCAGTCTATCTAATACATATGTGCATAATGAAGATGCAGCCCTCAATAAAATCGTTGCAGCAAGCCAGGCAATAACCAACTGCTTTTCTTACAATAAGAAATCTTGCACAAATCATCCTGCAAGCACATCAAAGCTGTGAACAATGGTGCCTCTGATAAGCCTTGATGATGATGGTACAATTCTGGAGCTGCTGCAGGGGTTTCTTGCAGAGTGTTCAGAAAAAAGTAACAATGTCACTTTGGAACGAACCCAAAAATGCCTGTACATGACCCAAGGGAACCCATGTATATTCTGTACATCCACAGATGTGACTTTTTCACCATCTTACCTTTTTCATCACAAAACAAAAAGGTGAGCATTGACCTGATGCACATCAGTTCAACCACCACAGCCCAAAGATGTACTTGACCCAAAGGGCATCTGTTCATCTCATGTGCATTTCAAGATGTCACTTTTTCATCATTATAGATCTTCACCCACAAGAGAAGTGTGAACTGATGCACATCAGTTCTTCCACCCCAGCCCAGAGATGTACATATTTTAGGTGAATCAGACCTCATGTGCATTGGTACCAACCTAAAGATGATTGTGAAAAACCAGTTCTTCTTGTTATGTGTTTTTTACACACCAAGACTTTCTGCCACTGTTTTCAATTTGCACCAAGGTACTGAAAAACTGTTTTTGAAGGGCTAGAAGAGATAAAGTTCCAACAACATAAACACAATCCATATTGACCAATGCATTTTGTCAAGTGCAAAACATCCAATTTTCAAAACTGTTTTACCTCAGTGTACAGAATTTGAAGCTTTTTTTTGAGGCATATCTCAGTGTGCTTTTATACCAACATTGCCAAAAGAGTCTTGTTACTTTTTTCTGAACACTCTGTTTTCTCCCTTCCATATTGTCTTAGCATTACTACACCAAACCACCTCCCCAACATCTGAATTACAACAGATGCTCACCCCAGCTGGTTTTGTAAAACCATCTGGAAATTTAACTCCAATGAGATGGCCAGCCTGTCAGAGTCAGGTAGGGCCAACTCACACACCTTCACTCTATTTGGCATTGAGTCACTAATGCTTCTCAAAGAGGGAAAAGGACAGGGATGAGGACCAGCCATGAGTGGATATGGTGTGATCACCTAGCTTGGCATGGATGTGAGTTTCATGGCTTGGTGCCAGAAAGCCACTTACATTGTGTTTGGCATTAGCATAGTAGCATGTATGTTATTAAGATTGTACCAAACCCTTGCTTTGCTCCTGTGCAATGTTGAACATGTGTACAGGCAACTTGTGCACAGGACAGAAGCTGCCTGTTGCCACTCCTGGTTACAGCAAATTATGTTTGAACAACCAAGAAAGCAGGAGCTGGTTTCATGGTGTAGTGGTATCACGTCTGCCTCACACGCAGTAGGTCCTGGGTTCGAACCCCAGTGAAACCAATCTTTTTGCTTACGCCGCCGCGTACGCACCAATGCCGACACTCCTCGCCTTGCCCAATCAGCTGGATCATGTAACGCGCAGCGAGGGACGGATGGCCGAGCGGTCTAAGGCGACAGTTTAAGGCACTGTTATCTTCGGATGCGTGGGTTCAAATCCCACTCCGTTCACTCCTATCTTTTTTGGCCACGCCACTCACTCAACCTCTTCGCCCTCTCTCTTTGCAAGCACTATTGCAGACACACCCGCGTACGGCGTTTGGCGTTTCAAACACGCAAGTGTACACTACCAATACCGAAGTTTGCCGTATGCGTTGGAAACTCATTTCCCGCTTTTTCCCGAACATGATGCAACCGAATCTCATCAACCCCAACCCTAAAATCTATGATGTCAACATTGGTCGCAAAAAAACGTGCTCGCTGCCGTATGTGCCCGACATCACTGACCGAATAGATGCAGCTGAGGTTTATGGTACTGATAATCTTTAGATTGCAGCGATTTCCGTCCATCTCGACTATTGCTGATCTTCATCGCCCCTCCCCGCTCCTGTTCTTTCTTTGTTTCCATGAAGATCTGATTCGGGACATCAAAGGTTCGCCTACCTCATCACTGCACTCTCCTGCTTTCATGTGTCACACCTGACCGTCCTACACGCAGACCCGGAGCATCCGTACACGCTCGAGCAGCTGAATGTGGTGCAGGAGGAGTGCATAGACGTGGAGTACCACGGCAGGTCGGCCACTATCGTGATCAAGTTCACACCCACCGTGCCGCATTGCAGGTGCCGTTGCCTCTCCCCTCTCACAGGCCTCCCGGTCGCCTCGCAGTTGAGCCGTTAAATGTCTGGCTGGCCACGCGATGTGCAGCTTGGCCACGTTGATTGGTCTGTGTCTACGAACAAAGCTCGAGAGAGACCTCCCACAGAAGTGCAAGGTTTGTCTTTCGCTTCCTTGCCAAAACGCACAACGCATGGGAGCGTGGCCGACGAATGCTCACGCTCCTGGTTCCTGTCCTTTCACTCCGCACAGATCGATATCTTTGTGACGCCAGGCACTCACGGAACGGAAAACGAAAGTACTCAAGCCTTGCCTTGCGAAATGGTGCTCCTGGAGCTGACACTAACGCACTTGATAACGACTTGACATCATGCCAGTCAATAAGCAGATCAATGACAAGGAGCGAATAGCGGCCGCGCTTGAGAATCCCTACCTCAAACCGCTCGTCGAAGGTAACTACTTTGCCTCGCCAAACGCCGCCAATAACTTCGACCACAACTCTGATTCGAATGCCTACTGACGCACGTCACGTGTTCATCCACGCTACAGAGTGTATAAAGGAGTCCGAATACTGAGTCACAAACGAACAACACAACGGCGTTATCATTGCGGCGTGTACTTGGCTGAAAAAGCGGTGCGTGCGGGTTGGAGGCCACCGATCGGCTGGAGAGTCTCTTCATTCAGTCCCTAGGGACACCTTGCCTCTGTGTGGGCGCCATATTTCTTGGTAATTTTCTTGTTGCCCAAATCATGCTTATGATTTGTGGCCACAAGATGGAAGCGCCAGAAGGAAGAGGTGAAGGAGAGGGCAGTGAACAGCAAAGAGCAGCGTTGTCGCTGTTGAGTGAGGAAAAGCTGGAGGAAGATGAAACCGACACCGCCGAGCCCTGGCCCCAGCACTCTGCCCCCCGGCCCAACAACGGCAACACCCCGTACGCTGCCCGCGACGTATGTGTCTCCACCCTCCTTTTTTTTGAGCCCAATACAAGTCAAAAATATATTAATAAAATATATTATAAAATGAATATTAAAAAAAAGGTGCCCGGCACGCCCACGCGAGCAGGCCCCACCGAAGTGGTAGACATATCGGGACTCACCGATGATCAGCTCGTTGAACGTACGCCAGCTGCACACGTGCTTGCCACCCTCTGCCTGTGCCTCACAAGGACAACCGTGTAGTGTTTGCACAGCTGCCGCCCGACATGCTGGCCCAGCGAAAGAAGGCCCTGCAGGACTGGGCCCTTCACCTGGGTCTTGAGGAAGGTTCAGAGCATTACCACCTTTCCCTCTTAGCGTCTACGAATGGCTGAGTCTCTTCCTTCCGCTCTCCTCTCTCTCTCTCTCTCTCTCTCTCGGTTTCGACGTGGCAGCGCGAGAGATGCAAAGGGGCCGATTGCTCAATATCTTGACGCCACCGCCGCAACCGCAGAGCAGCCAGCATACCCCGACATCAGGGCCCAGCAAACCATAAATCCAAAAATAGATTTGCCTACGCTCACAACAGCTGGAGCGCTTGCCCACAGGGTTACGCCTCTGCTGACGTGGCAACGGCCGGTTGGCTGTGAGTTGCTCAATTAACAGTTCCCAAGCGATGCAAATACCTCACTGAAACACTGAAACACAACGCACAGGGCAGAAACACCATGACTCAACCCCTACGCGATAAGCTGTGCGAGCTGGGGCTCGATGTAGCTGATGCCACGCAGCACGCGCAGCGCATGGAGAAAGAAGGTGCACTTCTCGTTTTTAATGTTGCATTTTATTGTTCCCGACCAACGTTTCATTTGCCACGTCCCAGGCATCTCGGTGGAAGATTTGGGCAGGCTCGGGCATGCCGAACTGAGAGAGCTTGGCGTGACAAAGATGGGAGACCGGCTCAAAATCATAGTAGGCTTGCAAGAGCACCCTCACGAGCAAACCGCCATACTGTCTCCCTTTCCGTTTCCGAACTGCGCCAATCATCCAGGCGTGCCCGCAACGCACAAGTGCGTCCAGCGCAATTGCCAGAGGAACTTTTGCATCGCGTGTGTGTCTGTTGCGCCAACCATGTACGCCTCGGGGAGGTTCTTCTGGTGCCACGAGTGCAGGGACCGCGTGAAGGCAGGCGCACTAGTTGACTGCCAGTTGTGCACGCTGTTCTGATTGAGCAAAGCAGAGAATAAAACGACAACCTGCCCTCAAGGCCAACAGCCTAGAAGGAGTCTTCCCCTACCTCAGCCGCGTCGTGCCGCTCGTTTGACATACCGTGCTACTCATGCCGCTGGTAGACTTGGCGGCTGACTCTGACAACGTGAAAAGGCAGTGTAAGAAGAAAAGAGGTGTATTCTTCCAGTATTGCTAGACAGAAAGACAAGGGAATGAGTTGTCAGCCGCGCTCTAATGCTGGCGTTTCAAGTGGTTGTACGCGGATTGAAGGTGCTGGCTGGCTGGTTCTTCTTGACGTCATGAATGGCTTGTGGGGCTAAGAGTTTGATAGGGCTCTACTGCCACCTCCACCTGCACTATGAAGGGAAAAAAAGAAGAGGAGATGAGGGGGAGTGGATAGACACACAGAGGATGGCTGAGCCCCACACCATCCCCATCTCCAGAAGAATGGAGAACAGAGGCCTGAACTCTTTCAACTCCTCATGTGTGCCTGCAGGGGCACCACTGTATGGCCAGGCAGGTCCTCAGGGAGACCTGTGAGGCTGAGGACCACCACAACTGCCATGGTTTGCGCACTGAGATGACCACACTCAGAGCAGGTAGTTCTGTGTGTGTGAGAGACAGAATGGGAGGAGAGAGAGCAACAAATCACCTCAGAGGGAAACTCTCACTGCAGTTCAACCATGAGGCACACATGTACAACACACAAGGTGGAGGCAGCCCTGGCCTGAACTGAAGTAGCTGCGCCAGAGTGAATGAAACCTCTTGCTCATAAGCTTGAAACAAGATTACTGCGTACCATCAAGCGAACTAATTGGGCTTGTATGATGACATCCTCTATACTTGATGCACTGGGTACTGTCAAACAAAGTTGTTGGGCTTGTATGAAGGCATCCTCTATACTCAACACTGGCAAAGTGTAGTGGTAAAGGTAGGTGAAGCACTAAGACTGTAGTGATGTCATCCAGTCTGCTTGTTGGCCTTGTGCAGTGGAGTAAAAGTAAAAAACTGAGGCTTGAACAGCGCTTTTGTCTCTGGCCTAGAAGGTTCAGGAAGCTTCCAGTGCATTGGCGCAGTTCCATTGGAGCATTCCAATGTAACCATGTGAAGGATTCATCTAGTTTTCAAGCTTCCTTCACCTGCCACCACCATACAGGCTCACTCCACTGACTGCACATGAACATTCCACATACCACTAATAGGGAGCAACGACTACTGGCAGGCCTTAGATGCCAAGGGCGGTTTCATGAACAACTAAGAACGCTCCCATGCGCACGTTGACCAAGTTGGTACATGTATATTGTCGTGGAACGTGACGCCCACACGATACATTTGTATCCTCACCTTGGTGCATTTGTTTTTACGATTCTCACTACCATCTACTCAACGCGTTGGCGGGGTTCTACTCGCCTAGTTTTTCTGAGGGACGAGGCTCGGTCGAGGTATTTCCCGACGCGTTCGCCAACGGAAGTCGGCCGCCTGGCCAAGAGCTGTCACGTAGCGCCACCGGCTACTGCTCTCCTTGAGGCCCTTCTCCATGATCTCCCGCACCCTCGCCTCCTCCCGCCTAACGTGGTTCGCGCGTGGCAGTTGAATGCGACGATGTAGCCCAATGGCGCCACGACCGGCGCAGCCAACTTCACCGCTCTTGTGGGGCACTGGAGAGGACTCCCGCTCCCACTCCTCCTCGAGTGGTTACTATGCAACTCCGTACCTATGGTTGCTATGCAACACTTACAGATTATGGTCCGACGCGATTGGGGGCGCAGGCAAGGGGTGGGCCAACGGGCGCAAGAATGGGCGAGGGCCACGAGTTCGTGGCGCGCCTGCCAGGAGCTCGTCGCCCTCCAGACCAAGAACAGCCAATTCGGCGTCGTCCTCGATCCGCCCTGGCCCGCACGTCATCCTCGTCATCATCGACGCGTCGCGAGCCGCCCACGTTCGCGGTGGTAAGGTGGCGAGCCGTGCCCCACCGCCACCTTACCACCGACGTGTTGGCCACATCCCGCGGTGCAATCAAACAGCTGGGGCAGCTCGCCCAGCGTGGTGTGCGGCCGGTGCACCTGCCATCATTTGGTTGGCTCCCGGCCCGCGTGGGACGCGTTCAAGTGCCCACTCCAGTGCGGCAGCGCATTCGGCTCGCGCGTCGAATCGACGAACCACCTCAAGTACTGCTCCAGCTACATCCTTCACGTACGCCCATCGCTTGGCCAGTTGCATGAGTGTCGCACACGCACACACTGACCGAATTGGTATGACGCGGGGGCCGAGTAGTGCGGTCGACCACTACTGCCATGTCCTGAAGGGACTCGAGAACCGTTGGTGTGCCGAGGAGGTGCTGGCCTGCGACATGGCGCAGCACTGGGGCCAGGTATGCCCTGGAATTGGATTCCCCTCCTATGGTGTGTGGCGGGAGCGGTGGCCACTCGCTCACCTGCACGTAGTCCTGTCATCGACACGCACGCGAGGAGGTCGACAGTTGTGAGCCCAAGGCCTTGCACCAGAACGCGCGCACAGTGAGGGGCGGCGGTGATACCTCGAGCACTGCGGGACTTGGAGACCGCAACGGCAGTAGGTGGTCCCGCAGTCGCACGGCTCCACGGGCTTGAAGGGCTTAGTGAGGCCGCTGGGTGCGGCGGAGCGGAATGACGACGCGACGAGGGAGTGACGTAGGGATCGGCCGCAGGCGACGACGATCGAATACGGAGGAGACGAAGAGGAAGAGGTATAGTAATTGCATGGACTATCTAACGTAGACGCTTGCTTGTGGTGGTCTCTTAAGACTCGTTTTTTGCTGAGGCTCGGTCATTGTTGCAAAAGACCGCCGCGCGGAGCAGAGCAAAGAAGTGAACGGCATCTGGGGCAACCAACAAGCGGCATTGGTTGATTGGGCAGCTGCACTCAAAACTCGGTTTGACGAGAAAGAGCAAGACGAGCCCTCTGCTGAACTACCAGGGGAGGAGGCGCGCGACGGAGCGGCAGATGGCGACCCAGGCGACCACGCCGACGGTGCCGATCGGCCAGCCGGGGATGGCGAGCCACGACGCCACGAACCACGGACCGAAGGTCGACTCGTTCGCCACCAGCACGGGCGTGTGCCACCACCAGGCCACCAGCAGCATGGGGAGCACCACCTAGACGTCATCGTAAGGAGGAGAGAAAGGGTCTCCAAGAGCGGGGAGGAAGGGTACCTGAGCCAGAAGCTGGCGCAACAGGAAGAGGGAGATGGGGTTGTTGAGGAGGACGGAGCTCTTCCGGCTTCGCTCGGCGCGCAGGCGGTCGCGCTGCTTTTCGAGCGCCTGTATCTGACGCTGCACCTTGGACCACCGCACGAACGTGGACACCGCGTCCAGCCGTCGAGCCTCCCGCTGCAAACCCGCCAGCTTGGTCTCCAGTTCCGCCTCCTCCTTTGGGGCCGCAGTGGCCTTTTGTTGAAAAAGATAAATTATAAGATGGAATCTTTTGTTGTTTGTAATCTGGATGGCTAGTTGATAGAATTATCTGAAGGCGTACCCAGGCAAGGAAGCGGCGCACAAAAATCTGCCCTAGCACCACCAGCACGAAGATCAGTGTGGCAGTACCACCGCCTACCTCATGCCATCCGATTCCGGTGTTGTCTGCAGACGTCTCCGCCACCTCTTTTGTTTCCATCTCTTTTGCTTTGCCTTTGTTTTCGTTTTATTTTGTATTTTCCTGTTGGTGTCAAGTCGCGTGGCCGGATGAATGGGCATTGAACCAAGCGTTGTCCCACGTCTGGCTGGCGCGCGTGCCTGGACTGTTGACGGGACCGGCGGGGATGGTGGCCGGCAAGGCAGCTCCGTGAGGGAACTTGAACAGACCCTTCGGCTTGGCCCCACCACCCTTCGTGCTGTGCCCGCCACCGCTGCTGCTTATGCCGCCGCTCGTGCCGGCTGGCTTCGTCTCGGCGTAGATGTGGTGCTTGATCCACTCGATCGTGTCATCCTGCACTCACAAATGCGAGTACATCAGCTGAGCACGCGCAGTGGCCAAGTCGATGGGTGACCGTACGAGATTGATGGTCTGGGCGAGGTGTATCAACGCGGGCAGGGACGAGGCGTCGTCCATGCCCAGCGGTCGCTCCAGGAATGGATCCAGCCTATGGTAGCGACTGCCCAATATCGATGCACTCAATTGGTGGCCTTCATGTTCGTTGGCGCGTGGGCCCGTAAGTCAAGCCATTGCTGTTTGGTGTGTGGCTCAGAGTCGAGAGGCGTACCGAAGCTGTCGTGTGCGGCGAAGAGCAGGCCAGGCAGCTTGGGGCCCCACTGGATAATGCCCCAGTCGTGGTCGTCGTCTTCGCCCTCGAGGTACTGCATGATGCGACCCGTACCGATGTTCAGTATATGCAGGTCCGAAGCCTGGACCGGCTGTTCCGCGCCGTCGCTCATCAGGCACGCAATCGCCGCCGAGGAGGCGGTGTTAGAGACGACGCCACCATCCACATGTTTTTTCTGTGAGGAAAAATGGTGAACAAGTCGGCGATGATGAATAAGGGAGAAGTTGGTTGATACGTGGCTCTTGAAGTAGGTCGGGGCGGCGGAAGAGGCCAAGCAGTGATCCCACAGGGGAGTCTCCTCGAGATCCCGCTTCTTCACCGCAAAGGGCAGCTGGTCGGCCTCGTCGCACTTCTTCATTGGTACATTATGATACACTGCACCACGCTTTCCTGTTAATCGTCTCACTGCTGTGTGTGTGTGTGTGTGTGTGTGTGTGTGTGTGTGTGTGTGTGTGTGTGTGTGTGTGTGTGTGTGTGTGGCGTCTTCTACGTAGGTTTTCACAGTACCTCGTGGTTCCCACATGCGCCCTTGACCGTCCTTCTCGTTGTCCAACATAAATGACACGATCAAGAGTCGGCTCGAGCATTGGGCCAGCGACTGACCTGCCACGAATAAACGAAAGTGGGCGGTGAGACACAAGAACGTGCACGCAGGGACAAAAGCGTAGAGTACCCTGGAAGAGTTCTTCGCCGAGGATGAGCAGAGGGTCAGCCGAATACTTGGCTCGGCGAAGGGAGAGGCCCTTGAGCTCGAGGGTGGCCTGTCGCTTGCCCTTCCCAAACACAGCCGGGGCCATGAACTTCTGGATCTCTGCCATTAGATCCGGCTTGATTCCCGTGGCTAGCATCGCCGCATTGATTGATCCACCGCTCACTCCAGCAAACAAGTCGAACTTGCTGTTGCGTACATGTTTATGCGTGCGAGCGGTGAGTCTACGAGGTTATGCAGGTGGGCTGAGACTGCAATGCGGACCTTAGCAAGTCGGGAAACACTTGGACAAGACGCTGGAGTATGACCGTTTGCATGATGCAGCGAGTACCGCCGCCGTCCAGCGACAGCACGAAATACTTCTTGCTGTCGGTCTTATCGCCTGGCGATGCTCCTTGTCATTGCGTCACCAATAGTAGAGTAAGCACTGTTGCCTATTGTTATGCCCGTCTTTGGGAGTGTACCGTTGCTCGAGCTCCTGTCTCTGCGTGGCCGAGGAGAGGTGTGCATGACGGCGGGGTACTGCTGAGAGTCGTCTCGGCTACCCATTCGAGGAGAGGCGGGAGGGTTGACGTTAGCGCGCAGGTTGCCGGCGCTCTTGGACCTTTGCTTCCTCCCTGCGGACCCAGCAGACCAGCTTTGTTTTTAACTCCGAGCAGAGACCACCAGCAAAGGGCAAGAGCGCGGATGTACACTGTGCGGCGGCCATGTTCTGCTCGGCCTTCTTGCGGAACTGGCGACAGGACGAGCGAATCTTGAGCACCTCGGTGTCTTCGTCGTCCTTCATGACCTGTGGTAGTTGCTGTGGTGAGAACGGGCGCGATGGCTATTTATCGGCAGGTGGCGGTGGCGGTGCGTTGCGCCAATGGCGGAACTCGCGATACTTAGTTCGTACAATGGTCTCTCCTGCACTAGTGATCGGCTTGGGTGACTTCTCTTCGATGAGCGATGGCGATATCACTCCACCATTCGACCCTGAAGTTTAGAACGAATTGTATGTGTGAGCGTCAGTGCCCTACAGCGCAGCCGAAGCTGCGGCGAAGTGGACTGGCATTCGTTGAGGTGTTGTATACTTCGGGTTTCAGGTTCGCGTTGGTGGGACACAATGGCCTTGCTCCAGGAGTGCATGTCTTCGATCGACGAAGTCAGGAATGCGAAAGATTGCTTCGAGTTGGCCTTGACCAGGCTGATCTTGTACCGGTAGTACCGCGGATCCAGCACCTTGAGAGAATGATCATGAAGCTGGGTCAGCCAACTTGGATTGGTCGGGCACAAAAGGGAAAACCTTTTCGACATCTTCGCCCCATCCGATGAAGGCAGACTTGGAGTTCCTTCGGGACATGAATTTGATCGTCTTCGTGGGCTCGATGACCGAGGTCTGGACTTGAATGACCGAGTGGAGCGGCACCACTTTCTGAACACGTAGCCACACGCAAGCGCACATTAGCATTTTAACTCCTAATGAGCGCACGTGCGGGCAAGCGCAGCATACCACGTAAGACAGGGCAAACCACTCGAAACGCGCCGCGTCGCAGATACAATAGTATCGCTGCCATTGCCACTTGGTCTCTACCGCCCTGTGGACGACACGCGCGGAGTTAGCTCTAGCACGCCTGTGTGTTCAGGGTCGGCTGAAGGGGGCCGGTATGTACAAGTCGGTGAGGGTGGAGATGTTGGTCAGGCCGGTCCAGCTGCCTGGGTAGAGGCGCATCTTCCGCGAACTTATGAAATGATTAGACAGACTTGCGCTCGCAAGTGCACACAGGGAGAGAAAGCAAACCTGATGTGCAACCAAAGGAAACCTTGTATCAGAGTCTCTCCGCCTTCGTTCTGCGTTTATCTGTGTTAGGTGTGTGGGCTTGAGCAACTATCGAAAAGCCGGCTAGGGAGGTACGGTGTATAGCGAGCGGAAGAACGCCAGCCAGCGCTGCATGTCAACGTCGCTGTCCGCAGCCAATTCGAGAACGTCTGCCGGATTCCTGTTGGTGCGGCGAACACGAGAGTGAGCTACTCCCGTCGTGTTTGGCTGATCGCGCATGAGCGTACTGTTGCGGGCACAAGAGGATGTTGAACGCTGCTGGAACACTCTCGCCCTCCGTGACCAGGTCCCGAGCCTTCCCTTTCTTCTCAATGATAGGCTCCTCGAGCTTGCTCGAGCCCTACCGCCATTGCATTCACCAATCACGAGGCACTCGATGAATCACACACAGAAAGAAAAGGACGGGAAGCAGCCGAGTACTTGGAGCAGCAGGTTGCAACAGTTGAGATTCTGTCCGCCGACTTCGCACAGCACCGGTTTGACTCCCTTGCCTCGCACAAGTCCCACAATGCCCCGCAAGTCCTGAATACATCATCGGGCGTCAGGAAGTCGCGCAGCTCCCAGAGGGGCCAGGCAGATTATTTCATGTGTGACACGCACCTGTTCCGGTGGCGAAAGCGCGTCCTTGGAGGGCGGCGTCTCCAGTTCGTGTCCCTCCCAGCTGTCGTCTTCATCAAAGTCGTCCTGGCATTTGTGCCCCACACCGACTTCATGAGACCGCTAGCCAACACGCGCTGCCAGCCATCACCGAGAAGCCGCACCTCAAACTCGCTACTGTCGGTCATCTCTTCGTCGGTCTCCGTGTTGAACCTGCACAGAGCACGCACGGGCGTTGTGACTATCGGTCGATGGTCCAAATCTTCGACAGGGGAGGGCGCCATACCAGGTCGTGTTTGACGAGTCGTTGCGAGAGAGGGGCTCCTCATCAAAGGCGTCGTGCGGGGCCACCACTCCCTTCTTCTCCTTACCCTTGCGCTCGGGCTTCGGGCTAGGGCTCGGGCGCTCGGAAGGTCGGGGAGACAACGACGCTGAGAGCGAGTGATGCCGCTCCGGCGTCCCGTCCTCCCCGCTCAGGAAACTGCCCTTCTTCTTCTTCTTGCTCTTGCTCTTGTTGCCTATCCATGGACACTCTTCAGTCTCAGAATGCACTCTTACATGCGCCGAGTGCGCGTTTACCACGGGCATGCGCACTTCCGCCAAGGAGAGGAGAACCAAACCTTTCTTTTTCTTCTTACGGTCGCGATTGTGGCTGGGCAGGTCCTCGGCTGACATCCGCCTGCGGTGCTTCTTCGTTGCCGCGGCCTTCAGCTCCTCGGCTTGCGTCTCTTGGTCCGCTTTTCTCGCCTCGTGCTGCCTGTCCTCGGCCGCGTTGAAGCTGACGACCTTGATCGGCAATTTGTCTGCTGGGGTGGCCTCCTGCAACTTGTTCTTCGCGTTCGCGGCAACGTCCACTGTTTCGTGGCTGCGCGAGAACGAAGAGCCGAGCCCCGACGTGTTGCTCTCGTCTGCACTGCCCGGAGAGCTGTCCATCACTAATGGGGGCACCTCTGCACAAAGAGGAAGTGCTGCGTCATGAGCAGAGCTGGGACGCACGACTCTGCTGGTGGCGCGCAAGGGAAGACGAACCGTGTCCTTCGTTCTTTTTAGAGACCTTCGCTTTCACTCTTTGTTGGGAGTCGGCGTGACGGGACTCCGCTTGGAGTTCGAGCAGGGCTTCCACGAGCAGGTCCACCGGACTAGCGTTACTGGCCCGTTCGTTGCGGCCGTGGCGAAGTCTCATCTTCATCTTCTGCACGCTGATCTCCTGCTGCAACTTCCAGCGCAGACACGAAGCGCGCAACTCACCGAGGCGTCGCTCGAACCTGCTAGTTTCTCTTCGCCACTCTTCTTCGAACCTGTCCAGCGTCTCAAAGATTAGTTCGCTCCCCTCGTCGGTCGGCTCCTCGCCTTGGGCGGCAACCTCGTCCATGCCTTCCCCTTCGTCGGTTTCTTCTTCCGACACAACCTCCTCATGCTCAAGTTCATCGCCGAACGCCTCCTTGGCCTTGCTTCCCTCCTCGCCAGTTCGTGCTCGTCTTTCGCGCTTGCCGGCAACAGAACACAGCTCGCCGCCCGCCTTCGGTGGCCTCTGCACCGCCAACCTGTGCAGTGCCCGCGCGATGTAGAGGTGGAGGTCCGCCGCCTCCTCGTCCATATCCGCACCGCCGTTCCTCCTCCTTCCGTTGCACAGTAAGATGTGGCCTCACACGCTCCCAAACAAACCAACCATTCCTGCGCTTAAGAAAATTGCACGTTTTGTGTACAAGTTGGGCCCCTTCCACCAGTCTGAAGAAAACAACTTGTACCGTGGAGACAGACAACAAGAGAGAAGAGAGTGAGAAACTACTTGAGCCTGATAACGCGCTGGCCTTGGCCCTTGGCCTGCATGGTGAGCTGTCGAAGCTCCTCCTCCTTGAATGCGCCCTTGATTTCCTTCTTTCGCTCTCGGTTGGCCTGCCAAACGCGTTGCGCGCGTGCATGGTTAACGCAGTTGCTGCACACGCGTGGCCGTTGCAGCCACCAGGTGTGGCCTTTACCTTTCTGGCCTCCTTGGTCTGCTGCTTCCTGGCCCGCTTCTCCTCCTTGGTCTCCTGCTTCGGGCGGGCTCGTCCCATGTTCACCGCCTCCTCTCTGTAACCAATCACCGTTGCCACGGCCACCACAAGAGCGGCCAATCGCCAATGTCAGCAGAGTTTCGGGAGACTGAGGACTCGCCGGCCTTGCGTGGGCGTGCGTACGGGTTCTTGGCCTTGGCCTGGGTCGTGGGCAGGACGCCGAGCGGGATGCCCGTCTTCTTGGAGAGGACGATGGGCGGTCGCCTCCTCGAAGGAAGCGGCCCATCATCGATCAACGTCGGATGATTCTCGGTATTCGTGTACGTCGCTACACGTTGCGTGTATGTTAGCATTCGGTTCAAGAGAGAGAGAGAGAGAGGCAGAGGAGGCCAGTACTGGTGATGGACTCGCAGTCCCATTGGTCCCTGGGCTCCTCGGCCTCCACGAAGACGAACTCGTCCTTCTCCTCTTCTTCCGACTCCTCGCCGTGATCATCGCCGGCCTGGCTCGCTCGGGCCTGACCCTTCTGCGACGCTCCGCTCACGCTCTTGACGTCGTCATCGTCGGCCTTCTTGCCGATGATGCCCTTGACCCTCCTTCGCGAGGAGATGAACTCCTTCAACACAGGTCTGCGCGCATACGTGTGGCGAGCCCGTTGGTTAGAATCGGTAACTCGGACCCTGTCTTGAGCGTGTGTGTACCTCAGTTGGTCGACGGTGGTCATTCCCTTGATTTCCTCGGCCTCCTGCTCCAGTTCGCCGATCTCGTCGTCATCGAACTCGGCCAGCGCCTGCACGCACACCAACGGCGGGTGATGAGCAGAGATAAATAATAAAACAAATTAAAATTAAAATAATTAAAATAATTAATCAAAAAAAAAAAACGAAAAACGCACCCTTTCGAAACGGGCGTCGAAGATCTGCTCGTGCTCGTTCCTCTCCCTCCGCTTGTTGCCCTCAGGGTTGGCCTTGAGGCTGTCCAGCAGGGCGTCCAGGTCTTCGTCGTCCTCGTCCTCGTCGTAGTCCTCCTCCCCGTACTCACCGTCGTATTCGTCGTCATCGTCATCAAAGTGGACCTTCTTGGCCGTCTTCCGCTTGCCTCTCCTGCCTGTGTGCATTCCCATGGGCACAGAGCGTCAGCGAGGCTTGGTGACTCGAGAAAAGGAGGAGAACAAAAGAGATTATCGCCGGCACCTTCGCCCTCCTCGCCGCCGTCCGCCTCTCCCTCCTCGGCAGCAATGATGAAGTCGTCGGTCAGCGACTCGAAGGCCTCGGGGTCGTTGAGCGCGGCCAGCACGTCATCGGGAATCTCGTCTGCGCACATCAGGTTTGGGGGGGGGGGGTAAGTCAGCGCCAAGCGATGGAAAGGACCGGGTTGGGGGGTTACAGGTCGGCGAGAGAGAGTGTGTGTGTGTGAGAGAGAGAGAGGATCAGGCCTTTACCGGGGATGTCCGTGTCATCGAGGAAATCGACAATGTCCGTGGTCAGGACCTTGGCCACCTTCTCCTCGTCCTCGCGCAGCGCGAATGCCGCCTGCGGCACAGGTTTCCCCAAAACACGAGAGACCGAGGAGAGTGAGTGATTCGCGGGCAGTACAGGGACCGGCGCGCGAGGGGGCCTGGGCTGGTACCGGCTTCTGTCCCTTCTTGGTTCCCTTGGGCGGGGGAGCCTCCATGAACACGCCGCCCGAAACGCCCATCGGCTTGAAGTGTTGCGCGTAGTTGTAGTTGCTGTCGAAGCCGTACTCGCCCAGCTCGAACTCCTGCGCGCTGATGCCGCCCGCGGCCTTCCCCTTGGAAGTGACCTTGGCCTTGCCCTTCACGTCCTTGGCCGCGGCGCCGCTCTTCTGCGTGGGTGCCGCCGAAGGAGCTAACGACGAGAGTGGAGCAAATATTAAATAATCATAATAATAGAAATAGAAATAAATAAATAGCAAGACAAGCACAAGCACAAGCGCACGCGTGTAAGTGCGAGTTGGTGGGCACCTTTCTTGCGCTCGTCTTCTTCCAAAGGAGGGAGGTCGTCGTCCTCGTCGTCCTCGTCGGCATCAGCGAACCGGTCCAAGTCGTCTCCCTCCTCCCCGTGCTCACCGTCCTCGTGCGCGTCGTAGTCCTCCCCCTCCTCCTCACCCTCTTCGTCGTCTTCCTCGCCATAATACCTGTCCGCCGCCTCTTCGTCGCTGTCTTCGTCATCGAACACTTGCCGGGGTCCCCTGCCGGACTGCTTAGCCGCCATCAGGCGCTCCTCGTCTGCGTCTTCGCCATCGCCTCCGGTGGTGGCTTGGTTGTAGCTCTCGACGAGCTCGATCAACTTCTCCTGCTGCTCGTAGTACGAATCGGGTAACTGCGCAGATCGCACACATCACGAAGGCAGCAGGATCTTAGCAGGCAAGACGCTGCAAGGACTAGGCAGACAGGGCACGCACCCTCTTGCGCGCGAGGTTGGGATTCTCGATGGGAGCGAGGATGCGGACGGCCGCTTGGGAGTCGCCGTAGCGCGGGTCCTCATATGAGCGATGCACCAATTGGAACTTGGTCGCTTTCTTGGGATCAATCCATTTCCTTCCCTTGCGCGGCTAGATCATACAAAAAGATGCCCAATCACATTCAGCATTAAATGCGATGGCTTCAAATGCCCGATTATTTGTTCGATTAAAACGCACCATTATTGGTTGTTGAAAGAGAAAAGGCTTGTGGGAAGGGATGAGCGATTCTTGCAGGTAGGGCTCCGGCCTTGTGTAACTTGAAATCGAGATACGAGATCGCCACACGCAGAAGAAACCAAGAAAAGCGAGAAAAGCGCGAGAGCCAAAAAATATAACGAAAATTAATAATAATTTAAAAACCCGAGTGGCATTCAGCGGAAAACAGAGACAGACATGATCCACAAGGGTCAGATGTGCATCGCTTATGTCTTGGGTTGCAGATTGAAGCGCGACACAATTGGTCTGTGGTCGGAGGTGTCCTGAAACGAGGACAGCCACACGTCGTCTGGTTCGCCGGCAGGGTGGGCCCAGCTCTGCACGGCCTCTAGTTCCCACCGTCGACCTTCATCATCGGCCTGGCTGTGACCAGCAGTGGCAGCCACAGGAATGCTTGGTCCGTGCTCGAGCAACCATTTCTTGGAGATGTGGTTCTGCCCTTGTGGCGTTGAGCGGTCGGGCGTGCCACTCCCCTCCTCCTTAACTGCATTGTCAGCGGTGATGTCCTCAGGCGTGAAGTTCTTCAAGAAGATGAAGTCCACTACCGAGCAACACCAGTCAGGACATCAGGCCAGTGAGAAGAATGGAGTGTGAGTTAGCTGGGTCAGAGGGAGGAGCAGGAGTCTCAGGTACCTCCGACATCCTCATCACAATGGTTGTGATGGGTGACACCGACTTCACGGTTGTTCACGATTTTGAATGAGGATTTGTAACCCGCTTGCTCCATCATGGAGTACACTTCATCGTCTTCTGTCCCGTTGAAGTCTCTGCACCCAACATTCAGGTTAAGCCCGACTGTGTTTCTCTTTTTAGTTATTATTTTAAACACACAGACCCATTCGTACCCCGCGACAATGACTGGGATTGCCAACTTGTTCCTGTGGGTGGGCAAGCGTTGGCATTAACACAAAAAAGGAGAGGGAAAGTGGCAGGGGAGAGTTTGACCGTACTTACGCAGATAGAGCTCCACTGATTTAAGGACCTTGGCAGTTTGTTGCTTTCGCATTTGACGATCGAACTCATGATGAGGAAAGGTAAGGTGGGTATTGGCCACCGCGAAGAGCGCACCAGTCTGCAACACCGTCATAGCACGACAGCGAGTAGAGGCAGATCAGCGTGATATCTCTTGCGCAACATAGTGGGCAGCAAACGGAAAAGGGGATGACGCCTACATTGCGTGCACGCAGTATCACAACCAGCGAAACGCGGTCTCCGGCATCAGCAAAACGGATTTCGTGGGAGGCTACGATGTCGAAGCGATCGGTGCACACGAACGTAGCCACTCCGTCTTCCTTCCTCCCCGTACGCCGCAGCGTCACTGCTTGCAACCTGGACGCCACGGCACCACCAGCGGCGTGCGTGAGAATTAAAAAGCAAAATACAGAGCTCACAGAAAGGGAAGTGGGCACGGTACCCCAGGCGAGCCATCTCAGTTTCGTAGAGGGAGAGGAAGGCAGGGGCGAACCAGAACTCTTGCAGGCACACCACGTCGGCCGCAAGATGAGCGAGAGTGTCACTAAGTATCTTTGAACGGTGCCTCTCCTGCCACTGCCGGCTGTTGATGAGATTCGTTGCCGCGTTGCGGCCGCCTTCCTTCGCATTGTAACATGGCGCGAGCACGTTGAAGGTCACCACAGCCACAGGCACCGGTTTGATTTGATTCATGAATATGAAAAAACAAACAAAAAAATGTTCTTAATCTTGAAAATGTTTTGGGAAATGAAATGGCATTCGAGAAATTTGTGGGAGAGGGAGGTCGCCCAGCTTTTTCACCTTCGCTCACATCTCCATCAGATACTAAAAAATGTCGCGGCGTACGCTGTTCGTGGCCAATCTGTCGGAGACGACCACAGCGCGCGATCTCGCCTGGGAGTGTGAGCGTTATGGCCCGCTGGTGCGGTGCGATATGCCCACCCCAGGCGGGCGAGCCAAGGGCTTCGCGTTTGTCGAATTTGTCGATGAGCGCGATGCTGTTGCTGCGCACAGTGAGCTCGCTCACCGCCGCATTGATGGGCGTCATTTGACCGTCGAGTACGCTCGTCGCGCCCCCGCCCCCAGCTGGCGCCACTCTCCTGGCCCTGGTATGCCTGCTGGCCCCCCGTACCCTCGCCACCCCCCTTCGCCTCCGCACAAGCGCCGCCGTGACGAGTACGCTCCCACCCTCACTTTATTCCTTATGTCGTTCACCATCCCCTCCCCCCTTTTCAAGTTGTCAATTTCTCGGTGGTAATACGATGCCCCTCCCTGAACCTTTTATTGCCTCTCCAATGTCAACACATTTAGCGCGACCCGACGAGTGCGAACATGAATTTTGCTGATTCGATCCCATTTTTCGATCCGATCCACTCCATTTCGACATCACAGCTCGCCCAGACGAGGCCACTCGCGCTCGCCCCCGCGTCAGCGCAGGAGGTATTCGCGCAGCCCGAGCCCGCGCGACCGCGACGACAGGAGGGACCGCTACAGGGACGACAGACGCGACCGTCACGACTCGCCTCGCGGCAGGGACCGTGACAGGGAGCGCAGAGACAGCAGGGAGCGCGACAGGGACAGAGAGCGCAGGGACGTTGACAGGAGGGACGCCGCTCCCTCCAACGGCGACCGTGCCCCCGATGCTGAGGCCAGGCCCAGGGACAGAAGCCCCAGCCCTCGCGCCCCGGCCTCGCCCGAGCGCGCCGAGCCCGCCCGCTCGCCCTCGCCCGTCAGGGCCGCCTCAGCTGAGAGGAACGATGGCGACGTCCAGAGGCCTCTTTCTCAGGAGCGCAAGCCCGAAGACACCGAGGGCAAGGAGGGAAGCAGGACTCCCGAGAGGGAGCTCAGCCCGCCTTTGTAAGACAAGGCCACCAGCGCCTGGCCACGCACCTTTAAAAATAGCTTCAAGAAAACTTCATCCCTCGTTGCTCACGGAAGGAGCGGAAAGGTTGGGTCGGCGCTAACCACGTAACGGCGGAGAGCTTGCTGGGCGGGACACCCGAAAACTCCCAGCGTCTTGTCGGGGACGTCAGTGGGCGACTGGAAGCTCTGCAGTCGCTTGCCTGCTTGGCCACCTAAACACCAGTCGGCCCGGCGCAACAGGCGCGTACCTGATGCGTAGCACTGCTGGCGGCGCGGCAAGGTGAGGTCGTCTCGTCATCACCTCGCTGCAGTGTGATCTCCTGATCGCCGTCCCTGCTCCATTCGCTTTTCTATGCGTTCTCGCTGGGCGATCGGAACAGGGATTCAAAGCCCTCTTAGCTCACTCCCACAGTCACATTCTTGCAACAGCGACAACACACTTCATACATCACGCACGCAACAACCATGGCCTGTCCCATGCACACGAGTAACAGCAAGTTAGCCGTCGGCGGCGCTGGCGAGTCGGAGAGAGAGCTCTTCTACAGCCTAATGAACGTCGAGGACCATCCCGAGGTGTTGGCGCAGGCCCGAGCCTACCTGCCCTCGGCCCTCGAGAAGGCGCGTCGCATGCGACGCCACACGGCGGGTGCCGACTTTGACTACTCACCAGAGGCCCTCGAGGCCTACCTGTGGGCCGACTACGATCGGGCGATGAACGAGTACGCGGCCTACAGCCGGGCTGTCGCGCAGAGCCAGGTGGAGACCATCCCGCGGGACGACATGGCCTTCTACCTCGTGCAAGTGGCCCCCTCCAAGCTGGTCGACGGCTCGTGGCTCCAGAACGTGGCCAAGTGCGAGCACCTTAGCCGCGACCCTCGTCTCAACCGGATCCTGTCCAACCTCTTCGTCATCTATTCAGGTTCCCCTTTCCCCATAGTTTTTCAGCCTCCTTCCTGCTTCCACCCTCACACCACCGTTATGTTGATAGAGGAGCTGGGGGAGGGCAAGCTGGAACAAAACCATGTCTTCATCTACCGCAAACTTATGGAAGACATTGGGTAAGGATGTATCCCGCGCGCTGTTTGCTGCCCTCTACTGAGACTCACTCTATCCTCTGCAATCGCAGCGTAAAGTTACCCCCAACAGACAGCAGAGAGTTTGCGTATCTGCCACTCTTCGAAGACTGTGCCCTACGGTGTGCAGTCGCCCAGATGTGCTTGTCCCTCTTCTCCCTGGACATGCTACCAGGTAAAAGCCTCATCACACAGGCGCACACGCACCACTTCAGTACTAATGAATGGTTTCTGTGCTCTGAACAGAGATCCTTGGCTTCAACCTCGCATTCGAGCAGCTGCCGCTGCATCTCCTGATCACTGTCCACCAGGCAAGCCTCATTCTTTTCCCTCTCATTTATCTCCACTACACCTGAATGCAGTTCGAAGTCTCATCTCCAGCTCGACACGTTTCGTAGATGCGGGAGTTGTCCATGGATCCCTATTACTACCAACTGCACATCTCGATCGACAACTCGGACACCGGTCATGCCCGCATCGCCATCGACACAGGTACGACCCGCACGCGTCTCGGGCCATTTAGCGTCAGCTGACCGACGCGAGAACGGTCCACCTCGCAGTGAACCTCTACATGGACCACATTCGAGAGCTAGAGGGCCCCGAAGAGGCTGCGCGCCACTGGAACCGGGTGATGGACGGCTTCTTCCTAGCCAACCTCCCATTCGACGGCGAGGGCCGTCTGCAGCGCATCAAGCGCATGCTGGACCACCCGAACGAGCATCTCATCAAAGGCAAGCAGCAGTCCAAGGCCGCCACGGCCGTCGGCGAGAAGGGCCGAGCTTACCGACACATGAAGGAGATGATCGTCAAGAAGGCCAAGTTTGGCGTGCGCATGCACGGCGAGCACCTGTACATCGGCGATACCAAGATCGACGAGTGGCTTCACAACATCGTTGCCGAAGCCGAGCGCGATAGCGACGACGGCGCGGCCTCGGATCAGCCGTCGTGGATCGACCGATTCCTCGACGCCTTCTTCGGCTCGCACTACGTCAATTCTGAAAGCCCACTTAATAGCTCGCTCGTCACACAGGTGCGCTCTCCAAACGTCATCCAGCTTTCGCACTGTATTGGCGGCACTGATTTCTCTCGCTCGGTTTGTGTAGGTGTGCGGGTTCGGTGGGTCCATGTTCCATATCTTCACCAAGGACGAGATGCGGGTGATCACCGACTGGATCGTGTCCACGCGAGAAGAGCGCCGGGCGGCGTCGCTAGACGCATCAGCTGCGACGGCGACGGTGACGGCGACTGAAACGGCGATGAATAGCGGCGAGAAGTCGCCAGAGGGGAGCGCCACACAGGCGCAAGACTGCGCGAAGAAGGCCGAGGTGGCGGCACTGATGCTCGAGCTGATCGAGACGAAGCGCAAGCGGGGCATGTACGCCCACCGCAGCCGAACAGTGACGGGCGCCGACGGCCAGACACAGGTCAAGATCAACGACGTGCTCAAGTCCGAGACCGGCGCGAGCATCATGTCCATGATGCGGGCCCACTACGGGCTCGACGACCCGGCCAAGCGGGGCGAGTCGAACCCATTCCTGCGGGCCTTCCTGTGCGGCGGGAGCATGGCCAAGTCCTTCACGGCCGACGAGGTCGAGGTCGTGCGCCGGTGGGTCGCGCTGGGCGGTCCGCTCCCCGCCGACGCCGCACCCGCGCAGGCAGCCGCATGTGCCGAGCTCGTCCAGGCGCCGTCGGGGGGTGGCGGAGACTGCGCTCGGGGGCAGGACCAGCAGACCAGCCCGGTCGAGGCCCCGCGACGAGTCCAGGATAAGCCTTCGCGCGATGTCGCGAGCAACCACAGACATGGCTACCACGACGGGTTCTTGGAAGCGACCGCTACGCGCCCTGGCCTGAGAGACCCGCAGGCAGCGCGTCGCTACGTCGAGCGGGAGCTGCAGGACACCAAGCGGTCGATGGAGGCCGGCCAGAACGGAAGCGCCGGGGCGATGGGCGGCGACCGATGGCAGGTGCTGCTGATGGCCGGGATCGAGGCCTTGGTTGAGGCCGAGCTGGACGAGCTGGTGGCGTCTTCTGCCGTCGACGCCGCGGTCGTGAAGGGCCTCCTGCCCTACTGGCTCAGCGAGGCCGCGCCGCTCCAGGGGCTCTATACCACGCCCGCGTTCCACGCCACGGAGCTCGGGTGCGCGCTGCTGGGCGTGCTGATGCTGACGTGGGGCTACCCCGACCTCGCCGCCCACGCCGACACACAGCGCTACCTCAACGCCGCTCAACGATTAGAGTACGACTGACGCTCCATGATACACATTCCTGGCGTTGCTGACAGTCATTGCGTGTAGTGTTGCGTTGCCCGACCTTCGGGACTGGAGCGCCCATCCAGGGCCGCTGTTGTTCGTGCACGCCATCGGCGCGTGCCCGTCCAAGTTTGTGCCCGAGGCGGTGGGCGCGGCGCTCTTCATGGTCATGTGGAACCATCGATCATGGCAGCGCGCTCAGCTGCGTCTCCGCGACTCGGGCCGGCCACTTGCAGCCACTGCCGCTGACTGCGTAGACGGCGCGGTGGGCGCGGTGGTGACCAGACACGAAGAGGACCTGCGATTCCGCAAGAAGCTGGATGCCTTCCAAGCGGTGATGAACTTGATGAAGGGCCGCGGGGACCACCTGCAGCGCGTAGGGCTTGGCTTCCATTGCATGCTGCGCTTGGCGACGACGGCGAACAACGCAGACAAGAAGAGCAAAAGGACTCTGAACAAGGCCGCGACGAACTGGAGTGTGGAGGCAACCAACGCCCACAGCCAAACCCTCGCTACAGCGATGTAGAGCAATCAAATGGCCAATAGAATCTCTCTGATGATAGATAACAACGGTCTTTATTTGCCGATTCTCCTACATGCGCTGGATGACCACTACCATCTACCTGGTGGTGCTAGTCGTGGAGTGGCGGTGGTGGCCTCGGGAGAAGAGGGAGCGCAGCCGGGTCATGAAGCCCTGTTTCTCGCCATCGCCATCTCCGCCGCCGCCGCCGATTCTTCGGCGCGACTTGTCGGGCAGCGTCAGCGTCTCCAGACCGCTGTAGTAGCCAGCAGGATAGTGGGTTGGATACGCGCTCGGCTTCGGGTTGTCTGTGGTTCTGCTGTTGTCCATTCTACTTGTTGCTCTGCGTGGTGTGTACGGGTGTGGTGTGTGCGAAGCTTTCCGGCAGTGTGCCTGCAACCCTGCCGGTCTCTTCCTGCCAATGTTCATCTAGACCGCCCTACGGCATACGCAATAGTGCGATTTCTACCAAACACCAAGGCCCCCTCCCTGGGCGATGCCGAGCTCGGAGTCGGCCAACAGGGCACGGCCAGTTCCGCGGAATTGAGGGGGGGGGGCACAGAGAGGAGGCCAAGGAACGCCAAAAGTGGATAACACCATCATCTTCACACTAAAACTCTATGCCTGTACATGTCACATGGAACTCCGCACCACCATCGCTCAGCTCGACCCGCCCGAGGCGGCATCAGGGGCCTGACGCGGTGCAAAACAGGTTAGTGGGTGCTCAGGCAGAAAGACCAAGAAAGGGGGAGAGGCAGGGACGCGCACGTCAGCGTGGCCCGCGTGCTTGTTGTGTGTGGCAAAGACGCCCGACAGACGCTTCAGCTTGGTAAAGAGCCCTCGACGGCTCTCGGGCGAGTGCTGCTGGTGGGCGCCGGCGGGGGGCGATGAAGAGGTTGAGGACGAGGACGAGGATGATGAAGTCGACGACGAGGAGGAGGTCCCCAGCAGTGCGGGCTGGTTGTTGATGGCCCACTCTTCGTCGGGTCCACCCGCCGCGTACTCGTGGTGGGCGTAGTAGCACGTAGGATTGGGCATCGACTCAAAGGACATGCTGTGTGCGGTGTGCTATGCTGTTATGTCGTGCGTGTGCGGTCGCGTGCGAGGGCTTCAGTCGCGCTGTGTTGAGGAGGAGTTGGGGGAAAGCAAAAAGAAGAAAGGGTCAGAGAGTTGGTGGTGAAGTGGTGGACTGCCTATTGGCCGCGGAGAGTGATGGACGAGAGGAGACAAGGCTGTGTGCAGCACAGCACCAGCCATTCAGCGCCACGTCAACACGGTGGTTTTTCTTCAACTCCGACTCAACCTCGTCGACATTTCATCCGAGTTGAGTCGACTTAAAGTACCGACGGCTGCGCATGATTGGGCGGTTGCATTTATAAATTGGACCAATCAGCTAGCTCACAATTGTCGTTCCAACTTAGGAGGACTCGGGGGTCTGGGGCGAGCTCTTCTTCTTGACGACCTTCTTCCTCTTGCTGGTGAGCCAGTAGCGCACGGGCGGGCCGTTCACGTCGGAGCCGTCGTCGTTCTCGAACGTGACGATCAGGTCCACGTACTTCTGCCCCTTCTCGCGCGTGATGAGACGGCGGAGCCTGCCACGCGCGGGAGATGTGTCGGTCAACCGATGGACCCTCGCATTGGGGGAGGGGGGGGAGGGCCGAGCGTACTTTTTGGGCAGTCGGGAGTCGTGGCCGGGCATCAGGGGCACGTAGACCATCTGCACGCCCTGGAACACGCCCGTGACGGTCAAGTTGTACTTTTTCTGCAGCGAGACAACAACAACAACAACAGAACGCCTTGGTGTGTTAGAGCGCAGCGATACAACGTAGATGAGTGTGGGGAGGGAGGAGGGAAGGAAGGCACAGTGTGAACCTTGAAGTGGTCGCAGAAATCGTTGAGGGTGATGTCGCCCATCTTGAGGTCCCACTGGTCCCAGATGGTGACGCTCACCGAGTCCGTGATCTTGGTCTTCTCGGCCGGCGACGGCTCGGCGAACTGGAACATGGGCAGGCCGAGGTTCATGAAGGCGTTCTTGTAGTCCTCCATCTTCACCTTCTTCACGATCTTGACCAACTCGATCGACACCTGCGTTGCGACCATTGAGATGGTTGCATTGTGATTTTGTGTCGACGGTTATTAAGCGCACGTCAACCAATCTCCTGTTGTTGATGGTTTGGGGGCGTTGGCGTACGAGGCCCGAGACGGCGGCCGTGGTGGTGGCGATGGCGGGCATGATGCGACCGGCGATGCGCTTCGTCTTGAGCCTGTCGGCGGGCGCGATGGCGTAGTTGTAGGCGCGCAGGTTGGACGTCGCCGTGATGAAGTCGATGTGGAAGTTGGCGTCATTGTCCTACTCGTGTGTGCGTACGCGGTCAACCGTGAGTGTTTGGCGGCAATGCATGGTAAGGGCGAGTGGGTAGGGGTACCTTCTCGAACTCCTCGGGGAACATCTGGTACTTCTCCTTGTGGACGAGGAGCTCCTTGATCCTGTCCACGGCGTCGTTGAAGGCGGCCTCATCAAACTCGGCGGCCTGCTGGACCTTGGCTTCGATGTCCTCCTTCTTCGCGTTCTCGTCGGTCTCGATGACCTTGTTCTGCTTGGGCTGGAAGGGCGGGACCGGCACCTCCTCACAGATCTGTCGCGTTTCATTTCATTTGATGATATTAATCAAATAAATATATTATTAAATATATTATTAATATTAATCAAATAAATATATTATTAAATTGTAATTAATGCCACCCAAGTAGTGCTGCGTTACCTTACGGAGGTAGTCGTTGTCGGCCTCGTTCCTGGGATCGTGGTGCGTGGGCTGCACGCCCCACACCTTGGCCCAGAGGCACGCCGAGTAGCGCACGTAGTCGAGGTGAAGCGGGTTCTTGGAGTCGAACTGCACCGGCGTAGGTGGTCTGCACTCGCGCCACATAAAAATGAGTAATCAATCCATTTTAAATAAGATGAAATAATAATAATAATAATAATAATAAATAAATAAATAAATAATAAGAGGGAGACGGCTACCTCTTGGCGCCGGACCAGAAGGGCGTGCCCTCCTTGGTGACCATGTCGAGGGGGAAGTTGTGGAGGAGCTGGAGGATCTTGTTGCGGAAGTACTTCTCGAACTTGAGCCTGCCGTAGGCCACGCACTCCTCGAAGCTGCTGGGCCGGCTCTCGAGCATCTTCAGCGCGTGCTGCGCGTTCTTGAGCTTGTTGCCGGGCTGAGTTCGCAACTCCTGGAGTGTTTCGCAGTGTAAGCCCTGGTTGTGTGAGTGTGTGTGTGTGTGTGTGTGTGTGTGTGTGTGTGTGTGTGTGTGTGTGTGTGTGGGGGGAGGTTTCTGAGCTGTACCTCGATGACGTCATTTTCGGCAAGGAGCTTGTTCAGCTCCTGCGGCTTGAGCGAGAACAGGTTGGCGAACTTGTCCCTGGCCCACTGGATGGTGTGCTGGATCTGGTTGGGGAAGCTCTTGAGCGTGCAGAACGGGACGTCCTTCTCCGGCGGGTCCCGCCTCGAGCCGTACGACTCGGTGAGGAAGGGCACGATCACCTGCCAGGCGACCGACCACCCGTGAGCATGCACGCCGCCCAAAAAACATGGTCTCGCACGAGAGTGAACTCGAGTCTGCGTCGTTGTGACGTACTTGTACGTGGCCCTTGGTGCTGAGGGTGCCCGATTCGAGCAGGGGTCGCTGGTTGGTCACGCACCGGCTGTCTACGTACAGACGGGCCTGCACGTTGTCCAGGGCGTTCACCACGATGTCGAGCGCTGGAGTGGGAGATGGGGGGGGGGGGCATAGATGAGTCGCAAGCGAGCTGGGGCTCAGTGGAGGGAGAGAATGAGCGCACTCTTGAAGAAGCCGTCGGTGTAGAGGTTCTCGGACTCCTGGCCCACTTTGTTGAGGTGGGCGTCGACCCTGAGCGACGGGTTCATGGCGATGGCAGCGTTGGCCGCGCTGGTGGACTTGGGCTTCTGGATGTCCTTGGGGCGGAAGAGGAACTGCCTGTTGAGGTTGCTCTTCTCGATGAGATCGTTGTCGGTGACCGTGATGAGGCCCTCGCCGGCGCCCACACCGAGCATGGCAAAGTTCTTCAGCATCTCGCAGCCGATCGCGCCAGCGCCAATCTGAACGAACGATGTGGTCAAGTACAACCGGTTGGAGTTAGATTGGTCAGTGTCTGAGGCTGGCGGTCATCGAGGAAAGAGCTCTACTGCAGTAGTCGCACCATGAAGACCCTGAGTTGCTGGAGCTGGGCATTGACATCCTTGCCCAAGCACACTACCTGGGCGTCGTATCTGTTGCCCTCGGGCTGGCACTGCGCCGCATCGACGTCCTCGCCAGGGAGCACCTCAAGTGCGTCCATATACAGCTGTGCCGATCGAATAAAAATAAATGTAAATAAAGGTGAGTAAAAATAAATAAATAAATAATGAAAGAGCATACCCATTGGTGGAGAGGCGCGAACTTGCCGGTGACGGACTTGATACCCTCTTGCGCCACAACGCCGCCGAGGAAGGCGGTGATGCCCACCAGGCTGCCTTGCGAGGTGAAGGCCAGCTTCTCCAGCAGCTTCTCGTCGACAGTGATCCTGTCACTCTCTGGCCTCTTTTCGTTGAGCTCCTTGGCCAGCGCCACGAGCACGGCGGCATCCTCCTTGTTCCAGGGAGCCGGCAGCCTTCCGTTTCGCTCCGCGAAGGCGTCCAGAGCCTGCGCGCCGAGATGGAGCTGCGTCGGGTTGTCCATCTTGGCCCAATCCGCGATAACGATGTCAGGCTTCTCGATGGCCTCTGCCAGTGGGAGCTATGGTGTGCGCAGTGGTAGCAAAGCCAACCAACGCCACTGGTTAATGCTTGTCCAGCACCTGCAAGCATATTCGTTAAAGACGAAGGAGAAGGGCGTGTACGAAAGACATCTCGACGGTCTTCTTGACCTCGGTGGCTATGCCTCCGCTAACGTAGTCGCCAAAGTTCGAGGTGTCGCCAATGCTGAATTCGTAAGGATTGATGGTCTTCACCTCAAACACCTTCCCTTCATTGAGCTCGGTCATGCCCTTGACCTCCTTGAACTGCACCAGCATGCCGTCCTCCAGGCCGTGCTTGGACTTGTCCAGCGTGCGGACCACACCGGGGTTCGCCTGGCGCATCAACAACAAGGTGCAGTGTGAGGCTACTTGTGTAGACTAGTCAAGACCTCAATGCTTCAAGAGCCATGGTACCTTGGAGACATGCTCGATCATGATCTCCAGCGGCTCCTCGCCGTTGACGTCGTGCACTTCGAACTTGTCACCAAAGTCGCAGAACGCCCAGCAGAACACGCCGCGCACGTCGGCCGAGATGAAGGCGATGCCGCGTGCGTGGCAGTACGCGTTGATCTTCTTCTGGAGGCGCAGCGGGGCCTCGGTTAGGATCACGCACTTGAACTGATCGAAGAAGGAGAGGTCCTCCTCATCGAGGTTGGCCGTGGAGGTGCTGATCTTGACGTAGGGGTTGAGCTCGATCACGTGCCGGGCGCTGAGCTCGGCCCTGTTCTTCCCCAGGTCGCCGTCGCTCACGAAGAACTGCGAAGCCTGGTCGAACGTCGTCGCCACACGCGTGTCGTGCAGGGTCAGCGCCTTCACTCCCGCCAGCGCGATGTTCTTGGCTGTAAAATATAGAAATAAATGAATATATAATGTTTAGCTGAAAAAAAAAGGCAGTGAAGGTCACCCTTTGCGAGAGTACAAAAATTAATAGATGGTGGTACCAATTTCAACGCCCAGCCCACCAAGGCCGCTCAAGAACACGTTGGAGTCAGCCATCTTGGTCATGGCCTTGCCGCCGTAGACGTAGTACTGACGTGAGTAGAGGTCCATGTCGATGTTCTTGGCCTCCTCCGGCACATCGAATGAAGCGGGTCCTGGAACTACTTCCATCCTATCTAGGCTTTGTGATGTTGAAGATGAAGAAAATGTGGTGCCAATTGGCCAGTGATTGTCTGTCCTACTTTTCTTGCTCTCTCGACCGTGTTGATGGTCTTGTTCTTCCAATTCCTCCTCTCCGTTGGGGCGAGGATCGTCTTGCTGCTTTGCCTGCTTCCTCTCTTCGATCGGGGCCGAGTCGCGCGAACGCTTCATGTAGGTCTTGTCGTCACGGCAATCCCACCATAAAACCCAGCTTCACCGCTTCCGTGTTTTCGCGCCAATTCATTCCCCGAACGAAATACAATTACAAAAAGAAAAGAAAATCACAACTGGAGGAGCGGTGGCGGCAGGTGGTGTGGTTATGTTGCAGAGCCTCAGCACGAAGTAACACCAAGCCATCGGCGCTCCTCTGTCCTCAGGGTGCTCCAGCCAACCCTTATGGCCAAACCCACAACGGTTAGTCCACCAACTGTGGTGGCGGGCCAGAAAAAAGGCAGAACCTGACCTCTGGGAGATCAGAGAGATTTCCCATCCGTTCCCGGTTGTACTCGTCGATGCCTGGCTCGTCTTACCAGAACCCGGAACGTTAACGGACCCACCTCTTGAGAGGTGGGTCAGAGAAGGGCTTTACGGTCAGACAACACAACCCACACACTCGAAGATGCACAGGCTGATGAGAAAATTGAGGAGAGAGCTCGCACACGGCCATCAGCTCACGGAGGAGGAGGCCATGCGACAAGTACTGTTGCAGCATGCCTTGGCCCGACAGGAGGAGCAGGAGCGGTGGCGTCGTCTTGCGCTTGCGGAAGCCGAGGCGCAGCGCCTCATGATGCAACCTACGCCTTTTCTGGCCCCAGGTTTCACACTCGAGCCACAGCCTCCTGTGATGGCTCCATCGGGGTGGGCACCAGTAGCGGTACAGCCACAGGCGGTTGGTTTGGCTTCGACAAACGACGAGGAGGCCCAGCTGCGGCGGGCGATCGAGGAGTCAAAGCGCGAAGAAGAGGAACGAAAGAGAAAGCAGGAGGCCGAGGAAGAGGAAGAACGAAGGGCCATCCAGAGAGCGCGCGAGATCGAGGAGGCTGAAAGGCGCCAGCAGATGATCTACCAGGAGCAGCAACTTCGACTGATGGACAGTCGCAAT
This sequence comes from Acanthamoeba sp. SK_2022b, assembly GCA_027943245.1. Lineage (NCBI taxonomy): Eukaryota > Discosea > Longamoebia > Acanthamoebidae > Acanthamoeba > Acanthamoeba sp. SK_2022b. Next base: position 39,737 of record JANDJZ010000205.1, read on the forward strand.
GGAACCTACGGGGAGTCCGAGCTACAGGTCGATGAAGAGGATGAAGAGCAACGGGAGGCCCTGGAGGAGGCCAAGCAGATCCAGCTCGCCCTTCAGATGTCCCTCGCCGAGCAGCAACGCGCTCGCCAACAGCAGCAAAAGCTGTGGGACGGCATGCTAGCCGAGGGCGTCGCCTTCATCGAAGAAGAGAACTCTCACGACACTGGCAACCTTCAAGTTGACGACGAACCCCACTTGAGCCGCAAGGGCAAGGAAAAGCTCAGGTGGACCGATGAGGATGAACAGGCGGACGACGCAGAGCTGGCCGAAGCCCTGCGACTGTCGCAGCTTGTGAACAAGCCTCCCGAGGAGAGAGCTAGAGAGGAGCAGGCCATCTACCGCTCGGCGCTCATCAACGAACAGGTACACCCTTCACGCCTGCCGGTCAAGTAGTAGGCTGTCATTCACGTTCTCACCGTCCTAGTAGGATCGCGAATTTGAGGACTCGCGACAGCGAGATCTGGCCAAGGAGGAGCAGAAGCGCCAGAAACGGATGGCGCGAGATCGCGCACTGGCGATCATCGCCCAGGCCCGAAGCAAGGAGACCGCACTCCTACCCGAGCCTTCCGCTGGTACAAAGCCTCTCTTTCAAGCAACGCACACGCACCTGTGTATCTCTGAGCTGGGCTGACTCGTGGGTGGCATTCATCAGGAACGGTGGGAGCGACGGAGCTGGTGGTGCGGATGCCCGATGGCCGCAGAACGCGTAGAAGCTTCCCCCAGGAAGCGCCACTGCAGGCCATCAAGGATTGGATCGACGTCGAGCTGGCCAGGGCCCACGATCACGAGCAGAGCCTCGCGCCTGTGGGTGACAAGCACGCGACGGACGGGGACATTCCAACGGGAGAAGGAGACGAAGACGAGAAGGTCATCCGAACCAACGCAGGATCGTTCCTGGTGGGCGGGTACGATCTCGTGACGGACTTCCCCAGGCGAGTGTTCACGGACATGAGGGAGAGCGCGAGACAGGCCGGCCTCTGTCCTCGCGCCCTTCTTAACCTCTCGAGGAGGTAGTGCACGCAAGCCAAAAATGTACAGAAAAAACCACTGGAAAAGAAAATGCAAATATAATTAATTCTGTGAATTAAACCATTGTTTGATTTGAAAAAGATGGAGAGAGATGGACTGTGTAGATACTTCCAGCAAGGCTTCTGTCGTGATGGCAACTCCTGCCGCTTCCGTCACGAGCTGCCCGTCAGCAGACATGGCGCGCGAACTGCTGGGGAGAAGAGGCGTGGCCATAATACAGGGGCATCGCCAAGGGGGACCTGTAAATACTTTGTGCGCGGCCACTGCCGAGAGGGCTCCCGTTGTGCCTATGCCCACGATGTCGGCGAAATGGACCACGACGACATGGAGTGCTCCTCATCCGGCGACGAGGAGGAACAAGAAGAAACGATGGACATCGAGGGCGCGAGCCACGCTACGAGCGCAGGAGCAGGTGCAGGGGCAGATAAGCTGGTGCCCTACGCCGATCCGGGCCTCTTCTCGAGGCTGCTCGCCCGACCTGGTCCAGCCCGGCTGCTTTGCATTCCACCCTTTGAGCAGCGACGGGTGGCCTTGGGGGACGGCTGCAGGCGCGTGCGGCTCGTATGCCTCTCCGACACGCACATGAAGCACGCCTTCTTGACTCCGTACTTGCCACAAGGAGGTGGGCCGCCTCCCCTCTTCTGCAGCTCGAAAAAGACTCGAGTACTAACGACGCGAACGTTCCGAGTAGAGGATCACATTCTGCTACACGCGGGCGACTTCACCAGCCTCGGACGAGAGGAGCACGCACTCGCCTTCAACGAGTGGCTTGGCAGCCTTCACTACCGCCACAAGTTCATCGTAGGAGGTAACACATGCTTCTGCAACAATCGTGACAAGGAGCACTTGAAGTCTCATAGCGCCGGTCGACAGGAAACCACGAACGGGTGTGTGGAGACGTGCGGGAGCACGACGCCTACGCCCGGCTGCTGACCAACGGCACCTACGTCACGCACGGATGCTTCACCCTCGAAGAGTTTGGGGGCCTCACCATCTTCCTGTCGTCGTGGGAGAAGAAGCATAGGGACAACACCTCGGCAGAGCCCGAGCTCTTCCCGTGGGACGACCCGCTGCTGGTCCGAGATGCCAAAGACGGCGAGATGGAAGGCAGTGACCTCGTCAGAGGCGTGGATGTGCTTGTGACGCATTTGCCGCCGCGCGGCGTTCTGGACACGGTGCGGCTGGTGAAGCATCGAGGCAGCGCTCGGCTTCGGGCTCGCGTGGAGCAGATGCGACCAGCTGTGCATGTGTTTGGGCACGTGCACAAGGGCGGGGTGCAGGTGAGCGACGCCGGCACGACCTTTGTCAACGCGGCCAATCCTGGCGTAGCCGGGCCCATCGTCTTCGACTACTACTATTGATGGAGCACGATTGTTCAACGAGGGTTCCCTGGGATTCGAACCAGCCAAGTCGTTGCATGGTAGCACAGGTCACGCTTGCGTCTGATTGGACGAATAAAAGCCACCAGTTTGTGAGTGGGCGACTTTTCCGCGGTCTCTTACCGGCCAATTGCACACAAGGAGCCACGCGCCCTATACCACCACAGGGCGTCTTCTACACCAAAGGCTCCACGTCCCCTTCAACTTAACATGAAGCTCCTCACCATACTGTCCCTTTCCTCGGCTATCTTCCTCCTCTGCTGCTTCTCCAATGTGGAAGCTCAGAGTACGCCTTCATGCTCCTCTCCCGGTTGAGCGCGTCGTGTGGGGTCTCATTGCATTGTAACGCAGGCGACTGCGCATTGTGCGAGGTGGCGGTCAAGTACATCGACGGGTACCTGCAGGAGAACTACACCCAGTCCCAAATCACTAAGCAGCTGGAGATCATGTGCGCCCTCTCGCCGGCTCCGTTCCGCGCCCAATGCGACGCCTTCGTGGGCTACTACGCTCCGGTGGTGCTCAACTACATCATCAAGCACGAAAGCCCAGCCACGGCCTGCGCCCAGGTCGGCCTCTGCACTCCCTCCAAGGCAGATCACGGCACGATGCAACCTCACCACATAGCCGCCCTTGCTCTGGGCCTCAACAGTACGTACCGCGCTCTCTGCATCTGTTTTCTAGCCTTCTGGTGCTGACCCCTACCTATACCGTCACAGACCCGAACCATGGCAGCAAGATGATTCTCAACAAGAAGGTTACTGCGCCTCAGGCTGAGGAGAAGTGCTTCTTCTGCACGATGGCCGTTGGCTCGATTGAGGCCTACCTCGAACAGAACCAGAACGGCGTTCACCAGCTGCAGGCATACCTGGATGGCCTGTGTCACCTCACACCCGACGCGGGCGACTGCGTCAGGATGGTGAACACCTACCTCCCTCTCGCCATCCACTATCTCGAGAATGCCAGTCCCAGAGGCGTGTGCGAGGAGCTGGCAATGTGCACGAGAGCAAACCAACACAAGCAATAAATGGTGCTGGATTCCAGAAGGTGGACCACCAGGGCACGTAGATGTCCCCAAGGCACGCAGCAGGTGATTAGCTGGGATGACGCCAACGGGGAGTGGTGGAGCGAAAAAGCATGATGACTTGTTGGTAACCTCTACTGAGGATAAGTGCGCAACAGGTCCCCACACTCGCTGACCAACCTCAACAACACAAGCATGCCTCGCCTCACTCCCGTCCTTGTCCTCCTTCTTGGGAGCCTTTGCTCCCTCTTCCTTTTTCTCTCAGGCTGCCGACGACAAGCTTGTGGGCGGCACCATCAACATCTTAGCGTGCTTTCTTGCTGAACAAATATTCCAATATATATTTTTTTCGTTTTCGTTCTGTTTCTCTTAAAATGAAAAACAACACTCGCCATAGCGTAGACTGAAGCATGGACAAGAAGATGGGCGAGGATGCCGCCAGCCCAAAGAAGAAGCCGTTGAAAAGCGCCACAAGAAAAAGGCTTCAGGTGGACGAGAGTCTCGTCGAGCGCACGGCCCTGGATGCCGCTCTTGCAGCCCTTCGTGCTACCCCCTACCACAATGACACCACCCTCTTCGGCGCCCATACCATGCTGTGCATCGCCCTTGATCGGTACTTGTTCCACCCGATATGTCCTTTCTTTTGCATTCGTTGCTGAACTGTTATAACAGTAGCACCTGCAACGCAGGCTGGCCAAGCTGTTTTCGCCATGGGGAGCCCCAGCCAAGAGTACCCTCACCACGTAACACTCTCTGTGGGAGTGGTTGCTCACCTCCAACCAACGGTAGTGGCCAATGCACGATGCTTTGCCAAGTGCGAGGGAGCGATGGAGCTGCTAATCGACCTCGTCGATGACAAGTACTCATACCACGTGGTGAGCCGCGCAATCCGTTGCCTCTGGAGCCTGTCTGCCACAGGTACTCTCACCGCGCGCCTTGCCCTTTCCAGGCACACAACCGCTGCCTGCATCTGTACACACGCACACATACAACACCTGCAGAAGAGATCTCGCTCGTGGCGATCGAACTGGGCGCCCTGCACGCCATCGTAGAGAAACTCCAGTCTTCAACCAACGAGCACATCATCAGCTCGGCGCTAGGTTTTCTGTGGTGCTATCTCGAGTTTCGTAAGCCTCTCTCTTCTTGTAGCGCGCCCAACCGCCGCCCAAGCCTCACCGCGGGTTGCCTTTCGGAAACACAGCCAGCGTTCTGGATCAGGCAGTGGCATGGGAAGTTCCTGCTATCCTCTCCAAGCAGCTCAACGAAATCTACTCAGATGACGTGTTGGCCTTGGTAGGTTGCCTCCAGTCGCTTTCGTTTAATCGTGCGTTGCCTCCCTCTCCTTGCCCTCTCCCTTACAACATGACCAACGCACGGCTAGCCTTGACTTTGTCCCCTCTCAGCGCGATTGCGGCACGAGCTGGCTTTGGGCGACGTGCCTCAGCGCCTCATCGACAAGATGCCATTCGGCGAACCAATTGTCCAGCACACCGCACTAGTCACTCTGGCTCTCCTCACGCTTGATCGTACGCCTGCGCGTTCCCTTTCTGAACCGCCTCTTGCGTCAGGCCAACGGATCGTGCGTTGTACAGGCGAACACGAAGAGAAGTTGCTGGGACTGGGCGTGTTGGACCACATCACAGAGTACCTCGACACAGCCCCAGAGGTACCTTATCGGCCTTGTAGGCACTCTCTTGCCCACAGTTGTCCTGCGCTGATCTCTTCACAGGACATCGCTGCGTTTAACGACGAAGCGCACATGCTCTGGAAGTTCATACGGCCGTTCAATGCGCTTATGACGTCGCAACACGAGCCCGTGCGGCGCCTGTGCGGCTTGATCTACGCCGCTTTGGCACTAACGCGTACGTGTGTCCCTCCCTCTCCGTGGTTCGCCGCCTGAACAGCGTTGCAGAGCTGATCTCTGAAACAGCCGCACACGAGCCGCTGTTCAAGAAGGAGGACTTGGTGGGAGAGCTGCTCGCCGTGCAGTGGAACACAGGCGACGAGCGGCTGCGGGAACTCATCAAGTCCACGATGTCTACGCTGATGTCGAAGCGACCGTCCAGTTTGGATCCTCCCTCGCTCGTGGAGCTGTGCGCCTTCCGTCTGCGCCGAGCCTGCGCAGACAGCCAAGTCTCAAAGGGGGAGGTGGAGCGTGCACTGCCCCGAGAACTGCGGGAACGATTCACCTTCGGCATGCCGCTCTGACGGCGGTAGTGGAAATCATAGGATATGATCTGTCATTTTCCTTCTTGCTCTTCGGAATTGGGTTCAGGAATAGCACGAAACGTTGGGAGATAGAGAACAGATGCTCCAATGGAACCAAGAGGTCTCCCTCACTGGTGAAGGTGAAAATTGGAATCTGATTTTGGAGTGGCCATTCTGTGTTCCAAGGGAACAGGACCGGAGCTTTGAGGCCAGAGACAAAAACCGCTCGGACAAGCCCCAGTTCAACACTTTTTACAACCACCTCACAATACCAACAAGCCGTTCCTACCTTCACTTCTTTCCATGCTCGACCCAACTGTACCCTAATATCACCTCGTACATGAACGCAGCTGCCGGGCCACTTCCAATGCTACCAGTCCCTTCAAGTTCGTCTCAGGTACACCCCACCTGCAATGTTTTCCAAATTATCAGGTTTTTGTTGACTACTTTCTTTCGTCAGCTGCCTGACGAAACCGATACTATTCAGGGGATGAACCACGTCTTCCTTTCTGTCCCTCATTGACCAGACTGTACATGCAACCTCCACACACATGCAGGTGGAGGTGTGCAGTCGAGCTCGCCAGCGGTCACGACGCTGTGGACCACAAGCCGTCGGCACCAGGCACGCGCAGGCGTGATGATTTGGGACACTTCGTTGGCCGAGCAGAACAACTTCGGCCAGCAGGTGCGCAGTGGCTCAAGCAGTAAGCCTTGCTTGCAGCAGGGCCATCTTCCTAGCAATCAATTACACGGCAGCAGTTCCCCCACTCTCGTCTCCATCTGTCATCGCCACCCTTGCCCATGGTCACTTTCTGACGAAGAGGTAGGTTCCCTGGGAGGTGTTCATGAGGTCGTCCAGGACCAGTCCGGTCAGCTGCTGTACCAGATCCACGCCCAGATTGGTCACCTTGGTGTTCCACATGTTGAAGTTGCGCAGCGCTGGCAGCTCCTACACACAAGCACAATTAGGAAAGAGTCCAGTAGTGGCCAGGCACGAGGCGGTGGAGCGCGTACTCCAATGTGGGCAAGCCCCGAGTCGGTGAGCTGGTCGCTGCCCACGTCCAGCGACGTGAGGTGCGGGTAGCGCCCTTTGGCCAGCTCCAAAAGACCTGGAAAATAAATGAAAGAAATAAGATTAGAAACAAAATAATAAACAAAACTAAAAGAAACACAAAATCAAACGGCAAATGTGCTGCGTGCCCTTGTTGCCGAAACGCGGACAGCCGGTGGCCTTGAAGGAGGTGAGTTGGTCGAGGACGGTCAGGTAGCGCGAGAGCTTCCCGCCCACGTTGGTGTAGGGCAGCGAGAGCGAGGTCAAGCTGGGCAGCTTGGCCAGTCCCGGACCTTCCCAGTCGTTCATGAGCACACACCACACACGAGTCCAAATGAGCGTTTGTGCTTGGAGAGAGTGCGCGAGCACCCCTGTGCAGAGAGGAGGAGGTCGGCACCCAGCGCACGGTGGGTGATGGCGGTCTTGCCCACGTCTAGCGAACGCAGCTGCGTGAGCTCCATCAGCGCGGGAACGCCCTCGTCGGTGAGTTCGGTCTTGGAGAGGTTGAGCAGCGTCAACGACGACAGCTTGCCCACGTCAGCCGCAAACTGCGTGCGTCATGATCACGTTAGTCGCTAACACACACACACACACACACACACACACACACACACACACACACACACACACACACACGCAGAGAGAGAGAGAGGCGCACCTCGTCGGTGAAGCCGACGTTGAGCGAGATGTCGAGATGCGTGAGCGAAGTGAGGCAGCCCAGGAAAGACCAGTCGGCGATGCCCGGGTTGAAGGAGAGGTTGAGCGTGTGGAGCGACGCCCCGAGGCCCTTGAGCAGCGCCACACCGCCGTCGCGCAACATCGTCCTGGAGGCCTGGAAGCTGGTCAGCGGGCGCACGGGGCCGTCGGCCTCCTCGGCCCACTCGTCGGGGGCCTCGGCGCGCTTGAGCAGCGTGTAGAGCGCCTTGTCCGGAAAGCGAGTCCCGCTCACTGCACGCCAGTGGCGCCCAGCCCACGTCAGCGTCTTCTCCGTACAGTGACCGGTGAGGAGCTCGGGGAGGCGGTGGGGGGGGAGGGGATTGTACCTGAGACGTCCTGGATGCCTTCGAGGTCGATGAGGCCGGCGATGGCGTAGTAGGTGATCATCGTACCGCCCATGTGAACTCTTCGCAGATCAGGGCAGTGTGTGCCCTGTGTGTGATGTGATGTGTGTGTGTGTGTGTGTGTGTGTGTGTGTGTGTGTGTGTGTGTGTGTGTGTGTGTGGTGTGCGCGCGAGTTAGTGAGCGAGCGCGCCTTATGTAGGACTGGAAGGGAGGGGGCGGAGGCACCAGCGGGGCGAGGCCGGCGTCGGTGATCCGCTTGCACCGATCGACGAACAGAGAGCGCAGCTGAGGCATGCACTTCAGACACTCGGCCAGCCCACTGAACCAACAACCACACGTTAAGAATCTAGTATGCTTGGCGTGTCCGTTTGTGCATGCGCGTACTGGTCAGTGATGCGGTAGGAGTTGGAGAGGTCGAGGTAGGTGAGCGACGAGTAGCTCTTGAGCACGTCCAGCCAGGAGTCCTCGACAGCCTGTGGGCGTCCAACGCGTTGAGTTTGGGACCGATTACCCACGAAAAGAAAAGAATAAGAAAATGAAAGGGAAACTCCCACGAGGAGAGAGTGGCATACGCGGATGTTCGAGAGGAACAGGGTCTCGACGGGGAAGGCCTTGAAGAACTCCAGCGCCTCGAAGGTCAGCCTCTCCGTTCTGTGCAGGTACAGCAAGATGCGCTCGATGACCTCTGCCCCCCCCCCACGAGTCCACGCACTTGTAGTGAGCGGCCACCGCTGGCGGCGCACGTGGCCTAGGCCTGGGTACCGACGGGCAAGGCGGGCAGCTTGTCGGCGATGAGGGGAGTCTTCCAGCCCTCGTCCCTGCAGATGAACTCCACGCACTTCTCCCTCAACGGCGCTGCACTCGCCACCATCGGTTCTTTGCGTCAGCTCACGCCCCGAGAGAGAGATGGAGAGAGGAGCGGTTACCGACGAGGCTCGGCGCCTGCGGGGCGTCCAGCGCGTCGCCCTGGGCGTGCGGTCCGAGCGCGAAGGCCGAGTCGCGGTCCCACAGGTGCACGGCGTCGGAGCTCTGCGCGAG
>JANDJZ010000206.1:0-21412 GCA_027943245.1 Acanthamoeba sp. SK_2022b
CTCCCCATCGACCGCAGGTGCACGGCGCTGCGTTAAACTGTTCAGTTTTTAATTTTTATTCTTTTATTTGAATTTTTGTGTAGTTTTCCTACTCACCCTGTTGGTTGTTCTCACAAGGTCTCTGGTGGTGGAAGAAATATTGATGACGGAGGAGAACTACATTGACGACCTCCGCCTATGCATTGACGTATGCGCCCTTGCCGGCGAGTTGTTCGTTGAGTTTCTCACACGGCATTATGACGCGTCAGTATTACTTGTTCCCGCTCCGCAACTCGGCTCACCTGATGAAGCCTGCCGACGTCACCCACGTCTTCTCCAACATGGAATTCCTGTGCGTTTCCTCGCCCTAGACCTTCATTCTTTTTTCACTTCATTTTTTGGAATTATATACTAAAAATGAACAATCATAAATGTTTTGTGATCGCAAACTGATCACATGTGGCTTCGGTGTAGGTACTTTATTCACTGCGAGATTTACCACAAGATCAGCGAGAGCGTGAATAAAGAGGACAAGGTGGCCACGCTCGAAGAGATGGTGTCCGCCATCAGCAAGGTCTTCATTCAATATGTACGCGTGCCTGGCCTCATGTTCAGTAGGACCGACAGTGCCTGCGTCTCGGTTGGTCTCATCCATCGTCCTGGTCGGCAGGCCGATAGGCTCGTGGCCGTGTACGGCCAGTACTGCGTCGACCACATGCAGGCGCTGGATCTCCTCCAGAAGTGCATTACCTCAACTCCCGCCCTCAAGAGCTGGCTCGAAGTACGCGGCGCTCGTTTGCGCTCTAAGCTCTAAGAGTCTCATCATGTCCATCCGCTCATCTCCATTGTCATGCTTAGACCCAGGTCGAGAAGATGACCCAGGGCCTCTATCTGCGCGACTTTTTGGTCAAGCCCATTCAACGTACCAACCACACACCACGCCCACCGTCGTCCTCGAATCCGATTGGTTGGCTGAAACCAATTGAATTATTCTTGTTATAACCTATCCACCACCAGGCATCTGCAAGTATCCGCTCCTGTTCCGAGAGCTGACCAAGCTGACTCCCGAAGGGTCGCAGGATCTGGGGGACCTCCAGCAGACGCAGTCCACCTTCGAAGAGGTCCGCAGAGAGTCGTGTCGTGTTGCGTGTTTTCCCCCCGAGGTCGTGAGCGACCGATCGATTCCTGACTCCTCTACACACATAGATTGCCGGACGAGTCAACACGAACAAGGCCGCACAAGAGAACAAGCGCAAGATCGAAGAAATCGAGAGCCTCCTGGACGACTACAGTGTATGAACCTCCGCCTCACTTAATTGTGGCCCTGCTTTGTTTTTCTTTCTAACGCGTTCATGCATCTCCCTGAGAAGAAACCGGTGACTTCGTTCGGTCGAGTGTTCCACAAGGAGGGCGACCTGATGAAGTACAACAAGAAGCTTAAGGGCCAAGTGCGCTACTGCTTCCTGTTCAATGACCTCCTGATCTACACCCAAAAGAAGGGAACGCGCTACCAATTCAAGGGCGAGATTCCTCTCAACGGCTCCCTCGTCAGTGACATCAATGTCAAGAGCGAAGCGGGAACCAAGCTGGCCGGCATGGCTAAGGACGTCAACGTCGGGTTTCAGATCACTCATCTCGAAGCGAAGGTAAACAACGTTTCTTCGCTCTGTTCTTCGTTTCTCTCTCTCTCTCTCTTTGTTATTACGTCACTCATCACATTTCTTTCTTTGGCGGCAGCGAATCTACTACTTCTTCCCGACCACGGAGGCAGAGAAGAAGGATTGGGTGCAGCGAGTCGAGGTCCTCACGCAGCAAGCATTCGAGGCCGAAAAGAAGAGGCGAGAGACGTCTCCCGATTCTGGCAGCGGTTCGTTCCCCCTGCCCTCTTATTTATTACTCAAATCCTTGGTTTAAGGAACCTCTCTTGACTCTTGGCTCTTTTCACAGGCGGAATCAGCCCGATCGGCCGCTTCTGGAAAGGTCGGCGCGAAACGAACGTCACCCTCAACTCGATCACGGCCAAGTACGGCGCTATGTCACCGGCCAGTGCCGAGAGGAACGCCGTTCCGATAAAGCCTGTATCTCTGGGCTCCAAGACAAGCGGGTTTGGTATGCACGACCTTGTATCCGCTTTCAACCCCTCTTTGTTCGAAACCCTGGGCCTAACCGGTTGGCTGACGAGCGCAGACGAGAATTGCAAAGAGGAGGAGCAGAAGCCGACGAGTCTTTCCAGTCGCACTAGCGGCCTCAAGCAGCGGCCATACAGCATGCAAGTGTCGGAAGTCAACTCTAGTGGCAACGAGGTGCAGCAGGTACAGCGCGACGTCGGTGCGCCGAACGTGGAAGATTGCGGATGAACAGCTGACTCCCTCTCACTCACCCAGATGATGAAGGCTATCGACACTATGGTTGGACTGGAGAAGCTTGAGCGCGCCAAGCTGGGCGAGCGGATCCGGGAGCTGGAAAAGAAATGGAACGAGTCGCAGCAGGCGCACAACGAAAAGGTCGAGCAGATGAACAAGGTTCCGTATCTCGCTCACTCTCTCTTCAATCCAACCACGGTCCGCGGCTTAAGGAAAGGGCGACTGTGTGGCCGCACAGGCGATCGAGGAGCAGGAGGAGCGATACAAGCGGCTAGAGGAGACCCTGCTCAAGATCGTGGCCGACAACGAGCAGCAGCGGCAAGAGGAGGCCAAGAGGACCGAGGAATTCGAGGCGCTCAAGCAGCAGCTCGAGGTGATGAAGGGCAAAATGGCTATTGCCGAACAGAGCAGCAGCGCAAGGGAGGCGAAGGAGGACGCATCTGCCGTCTCTACCACTACCACCACCACGCCCACCAGCCAGTCCCAACAAGCTCCTGAGACTGAGAAAGCGGAGCCGGCGGCGAGCGAGGGTATTGTCGAACCGAACGTGGCTCAGGAGCCCGCAAAGACTGAGCAAGCGCAAGAGGAGGAGTCCAAGGAGAAAGAGGCCGATGAGGAGAAAAAGGATACCGAAGAGGAGAAGGGTAAGGAAGAGCCGAAGGATGTTCCTGCGGAGCTTCCGCCGGCAACGCCAACGAAGAACTCGGCCGGAAAGAAGGGGAAGCAGCCGTCGTCGGCCACCTCTTCGCCATCGACGCCCAAGAAGAAGATCGACACGCCGCCGCCCGCCATCGACGACGAGCCGGACCTCGGGGTGTTCTCGCCGCGGAAGGGGCTCAAGGCCAAGGAGGGCTCCGGATCGCGCTTCGGTGCTCTCTTTGGTAGCAAGAAGGACAGCGGCAAGAAGACCACCAGCGGCAAGGCGGACGACCCCAAGGCCAAGTCCAAGGACGCGAAAAAGAAGGAGGAGAAGATCAAGGGCAAGGAGAAAAAGAAGGAGAAGCCGCCCAAGAAGGCGCCCAAGACAGCTGCGGACACCAAGCCCTAATGTTATGCATAAACTGCTCCTTCCGCACCCCACGCGTCGGCTCAAATTTCTGTCCGGAGCGAGGCGGGCAGTCTTCGCGGACGCACGGCTTATTCTTGACGTGGCGGTGGCCTTGTGGGGTGGTCCTATCCATACGCTCGCCAGGTTGACACAATGTTGTGGACGCTTGTAGTTGGCCTCGTTTCTGCTGTACTCTTCGTTGTACACCGGCATCTGTAACCCTCTCCCTCTTTTCCACTTCTGAACCCTGCGCTCAAACCTTTCTTGCTGCACTGGGCAAACGGAAGGTCGGAGGGACTCGAGCCACCTCCTAACTTTCGCAGCAACTCGGTTGTTTGCGCCTGGCAAGTCGTAGGGCCTCGATGAATACCGTGAGGTCACGGCTGCCTCGAGTGGCCGCCAGCAACAGTGAAACGCAGGCAACCGAGACTTGAGGCAGGCCATCACCTTTCCACGTTTTTCTGTTGTGTGATTGGTGTTAGCCTGGTGATCATGAAGCTGACATGTGTGCTAATTGTACCTGGCTTGCAGAAGTGGGTAGTCATGTGTTGCCAGGCCTGCTGGACATGGAAGTTGCAGAGCATGAAGTCAAGGCCAAGAGTGGTGATGGATGTGCACTTGTGAGCATCTTTGTTGATCATGATTGTTGGTTGCTAGGTGGCATCTCCTAGGTTCATGAGAACAATGTTGATGCATTTACTCAGCATCTCTGATGTATCTGTTGACATCAGTGCCATTGTGATTGGCCAGGTGTGCCCATTGGTGTTGCTGACCACCAGAGTGTAGAGTGGCAGTCTGTAGTGTGTGGCCTTGTAGAGGCCATCTAGTCCTACTATGTGCCTGCCCCATTCATTAACAATCTTGCAAGCATTTGGGGCCTTGAGGATGATGAGGAAGGTGTGGTGATCATTCTAGGCCTCCTGGATGGTCTCCTTGCCTTCACCAGGGAACTGGATGGTGGGTGTGATGTCAGGTTGTTCAATTGTTGCTTGAAAGATGGACACCAGGTCTGGCCCCTCATTGCAGCTGCCATGCATATGCCAGCATGTTGGTGATTTGGGCTTGTGTTGGTGCAACAGTGGTGCTAACTGCCCTGGTTGTGTTGGTGTGCTTGTGCAGATGCACAACCTCCTTTGCAGCTGTTGTCAATTGTCTGGTGCCACTGTAGGTGAGGCTGTCTTGATTGATGATTTCTGCATGGATGTGGTGGGCCATCTGCATCTGGCCAAGGATGGGCTGGAAGAGCTCACCATGGCTCCCCTTATGCCAAAGGTACACATACTGAAAATTGTGTATGTCTCCTGCAGTGCCTTTCAACAGGTGGCCTCCTTACTGCTTGTTGCCTCTGCAGGCTTCTTGCAGTTTGTGTGGCTGTTGCAGTTGCTGATCTTGCCCAGCATGAAGTTTGGATTCTTGCCTACTTTGTTGATTGGCTCCCACTCCACATTGACTGTGTCTGCCATGCTGCCTTGCAGAAGTCTGGTGCATCAGGGTGTTCACCACACCACCATGCTGCCAGCACTGTTGTGGGAATCTGGCTCAAGAACCTCCACACTTCTCCCCACCTTTGCTGGATCTTGGCTGGTGTCTCCATCTTGTTATTCTGGTGCTGGACCTGGATGTGTTAGGCGTAGAAATAAAAAAAGGAAGGCTTGTCCTCAGTAAACCCTGTTCCAGGATGTTGCTGCCAACCCCTCCTTTCTGTGTTTTTGGTGCCTTTGTTGTTTCTGAACTTTCATTTCCCCCCCTATTTTTAACTTGCCCCACTCCAAACATTCAATGTATTGCCTCTTCTTCTGCCCTGCATGGACTGCCATGGCACTCAAAAATATTGATTTCAGTTGTATTGGATGGATTGAGGTACCAGTGGGGTTGGTGGTGACAGCAGGCTGCAGCAGCACATGTGGTGGAGACATTAATGCAGAACCTTGCATGCTGGGCAAATGGAGGGTTGGAGGGACTCAAGAATTTCCCTCTACCTGACTTGAGTCTCTGTGACCAGCCCCAGTTGCAGGACAGCCCAGAAAAATGGGGAGGTTAAGTTTGAGTGTATGGGGTAAGTGATTTTATTGAGGTTAAGGCTGGTACACACAGAGCAAGAACCTGCAAGAACGCAGCCCCTCACTATCCTTCCATAACCCTCTGCCTTGTCCTCTGCCTCTTCCTCGTCCTCTGCCTCACGCCCATCAGTGGGCCACTGTGTCTGTGCATGGCCAGTGCATCAATCTTGTCCTTTATGTGGTGCCATGCAACACTCAATTTAGTGAGCAAAGAGCGACTTCTTGTCAGGAATTGAATGGGTGGGCAGGAGGGGGGGGAGACGCACAAAGAAGATAATGCAGGGAGCTGCAGTGTGTGCCTTTGGGAACACTTTGCACACAGCTTGCTCTGAATTGCCAACCCACTTGCTGGACAGCTCAGGGCCCTGTGACTGTGATGATTGTGTGTCATTGCAGGATGTCAGCCTACCCTCTCATGCAGACTCAGCACATGGTGTATATGTTGGGCATACCTTGATGGTGATGAAGTTGGTGCTGGATTCAGTGGTGAGCACCTTCGCCATGAGGGTCTTGCTGCAGCCTGGTGGACTGTAGAGCAGAATGCCACATGGTGGTTGTATCACCATCCACTTGAACACCTCTGGGTGCTGGCCATGCATGCATGGTGAGTGGTGTGTGGTCACTATCATAAACACATTTCTAAATAATAATAATAATAATAATAATAATAATAATAATAATAATAATAAAATAACTACAGAAGGACGCCAAACCTTAAGAGGCCACTTGACTGCCTCTTTGAGCTTCTGCTTTGTGTCCTCCTGTCCTCCAATGTCTCCCCACTGCACCTTAGGCATGTTGACCAAGACCTTGTGTAAATCATTAGCAAATCTCAGTTACTTACAAATCAGAAATGTATGTATGTACATTGTAGGTTGTATGTGGAGGTGCTTCTTGGTGCCTTTTGACCTGTGCCTTGTTTGCTTCTTTATGTTGTAGTGTGCTGTGTTGAAGCATCTGTAATAAAAATTATTAGAAGATTTGGTCCAAATTAGGCACCAAATTCGACTGGGGAAGCATACGCCTCACTGGGTTGCGATTTGCAACATGACATGTTGTTGATCCTGCATCAACATGTATGCACAATTAAATGAACTGGGTACAGGCTACCCCTGAACAGCTCAAAGGGTTCTCCGCACCTCACTTGGTGCTGCCCCATTGGGGAGCACTCCACTTTGACCTCCAACGTTGCCAGCCACCCGGGTCACCCCCAACGCGCTCAAGTTACTGGTGTTCTTCCTTAACCCGGTTTTTACTCACTTTCTTTGTACATGAACCAATTCTCGAGTTTGTTTGTCTTTTTGTCTCGATCTCCTTGGCCACCCCATCCATGCCCCACAACATGGACAGCAGCACACAGGAGGGAAGTTGTCAGATACGGCCACACTGCACAGAAAGCACCACTTCCCATCCAAACAGCAAAGTGAGAGCTGTGCCAGGCAGTGCTAGTACTGGGGTGGGTGACCACCTGGGAATCCACTGTGCCACATCCTTTTGGCCACCTCACACTGCAGCAACCTCTTGCTCACATGTGTCTGGCAGGTACTTGGAGTCCTACACCAACCACTTTGGGGTGCACAAGACAATACACTTCAATACAAGCGTGCTCCATGCATGCCCACTGAGTGCAGGCACAGAGTGTCAGTGGGAGATCACCTACCAGACCACTGGCGAAGAACTGCACACCAAGGCGTTTGACTTTGTCATGGTCACCAACAGCCATCATGTGGCCACTGAGGTCTCACACTGGGCCAAGTAAGTCTATCTCATCACCCAATGGTACAACAACACCAGCTGAGCCTTCAATCAGCTTCCTCCCTTTTTGGCATGCTGACACATGTTGATGGATTGACCAGGGGAGCCTGGGTTATTCCCAAGTACGTTTTTGGCAAGCCTATCAACCACACTGTCTCCAGGTTTGTGCCAGGCCTTGCTTCAGCATTGGCTTCTCAAATAACACCAATGTATATCTCTGGTATAGGCTGCAAGGCCTGATGCCATCGTTCTTCTTCAACTGGTCAATGAAGCTCCTCCTCAAGGTGTGGTGACTTGGCACAAATAAGCCAAGTTTTTGTAGTTCATGTTTTGACCTTTGTTTGTGGTCAGACCAGCTGACCCATGGAGACATGGGCAAGTGGGGGCTGCGTCCCAAGTTCAAGCCTCCTTCAGGTAGCTGTCCATGCTCTCTTGTTCTGTCCATTTGCTTTTTCCCTCATTTCTTGGTTCTTGCTCTCCACTGCACTCACAGCTCACCCTACAGTGTCATTGGACTTCCTTCCACACATTGGGATAGGCAAGGTCATCATCAAACTGAACATTAAGTGCCTCTTGCCTAATTCCAGCATATGTGTCCGAGCTGGGTCTGAGTGTTTCCCTCTAGCTCCACTTACATGTGGCTCACCAATAATTATGCAGGTCATTGAATTTGAAGACAACACGTCCATGCAATGTGACAACATCATCTACACCATGGGTACACTTTCAATCCCCTATTGCCACAATTACACTGACACAACTGCTGATGTGTGGCCTCTGCCATACTATGAAGGCTACAAGTTGTCATTTCCCTTCTTTGACAACGAGCTACAGCTGGTTGATGAGGAGAGCAATAAGGTCACAAATTGGTCTCTCACCCAACTATTTCAATCTGTACACTCGCTTTTTCCCCATGTCGCGTTGCTCATGCTCCCACATTCATTGCTTTGTTGTGGGGGCTCAGGTGGGTTACTTGCCCTACATGGATGGCTAGCTGACCAAATTGGCGTTCAGGTATAGCTCCTTGAGATGTTGTGCAGATAACCAAGTTTGCCCAACTCATCATGGCTTGGTGTGTGTCGTTTTCAGCCCAATATATGGGGCCACTCGGGACTCGTGAGCGCTTTGCTCTTGGGCCCAGCCACCCCCATACAGTGTAGGCCACCACCCATCTCAGACTAGTGTGTGTGTGTGTGTGTGTGTGGTAGCTCAGCACGTGCTAATCAGCGGAGGTGCACAGATCAGCTCAAGGGCCCAGGAGCGTGGGCTGGTGCTCGCGAGGAGATTCTCTCCAAGTTCAAGGATGAAAAGGTGTCTCTCTCGCTCTCTTCTTCCTCACAGACAGGTGCAAGGCCTTAGACTGATTTCTCATTCTAGAGGAACCTCCTCAATGCTCTCCACTTGGATACTGCCGCAACCCTCCGCCACTGACCTCAGAAATGGCGTTTCCCGCATTGCTGGATCATTGTGCAGCACCACTGGTCTGTCTTGCTTTGGTGGTGTGGTTGGTCGTGGTAGTTCAAAGCCGCCAAAGAAGGAAATGGCCCACCACGCGGCATGTAGACGAAACCACTCTATTACAAGGAACTGGCCGATGCGCTCCATGAAGTAATCACTTCGTTGTTGCTTGCTGCCATACCTCGATACGGCGCCCACGCACCAAACGTTCGTCGGTGCCAGTACGGCCACCGAGCACAAAGAAGTCTCACACTGAGGTTCCAACTGCCGGCAGCCCCGACCGTGCAGCTTTGTTGAGGTGTGCTCTCAGAGATACATCTCCACATTCGTATTCCACTGAAAGTTATCGACATTGTGCGTGTTCACTTCGTGCCTGCACGCGGAGCATTAGTACAAGAGGACTGAGCGAGATGACGCAGCACACGCACTCGCTGATGGCAATGCCCTGAGGCAGTTCATCAAGCTGCTCTACTCGCGCACCCCAGCTGTTCAACTGGCGGCCTGACCGCAGAAAGGCCACGATCTCTTCCACTTTGGCTGGGTCCTCAGTGCAGTAAAGCGTAAGTTCCACCAGCTGTCTGTTGTGCCTCGAGTTGGACGCTCCCGCCTCCACTCCTCGCTTTTGTGCTCCTCGCATCAGGGTCTGCCTGCAACTCCACCCCCCCCGATTAGCAGAAGAACCAGCGAGTGAGCTTGTGGCAGCGAGCACCTAAACATGACGTTCTGTACTGTCCCTTTGGCCTGGAAGTACCGCACGGTGCGCAACCGCTTCCGTTCATAGTGTTCCGCTTTTTTATGTGAATGAAAAGCCGAACGTTTGTAGTTTTTCTGTTTCCTCTCTTGTTTTCTTTGACCCGATCGGTTTTGGCGGGAAAACGGCACCTGCAAACAAGCAACGCGCGCACGGCAAGAACGCAAGAAGATGAAGGGAGAAGCGATTCAAGTGCGCGCCCCATCGGTCGCCTTTGCTTCAGTATCGAATTTGGTGGTTGGCCGAAGTCTAAGCGAGCTTATCCGAAATGGAAGAGTAGCACACGATTGCACGCTACGATTCACGGACCACCAACGTTCAGTGCACACGGCCACCTTAGCCATCGAGGAACGTAAAGAGGAGACCCAGCGAGGAACGAAGCGAGTGCTGGACATTAAAATAATTGATTGTGCCACTAAGACCGAGTTCACGAGCGAGGAGGAGTGGGCCAGCGATTGCCTGCGACGCAAAGACAAGAAGCTTGCCTTCATCGTGTGGGACAAAATTCATGCCTGGACGACTGATGGTGAGGACCTCGGCAGCCTCAATGATCTGCGCCGCATCTCGCCCCATTTCGAAGGTAACGAGTACCCTCTGCCCGTAAAGAAGCGGGGTGCCGAGCGACCAGTTCGGGAGTACGAGCAAGAGGCCTTGGGAGTTGGCGAAGAAAGCGAGGAAGACGACGAGGGCGAGTGGCACACATTGGATCAGATCATGAGGAGCGAGGTGACCGCCGAGGAGCAGGGAGAGCTCGCTGCGGCCAACGTCGACTACGATGTGACCAGCGGAGTGCAGGTCGAGACAGATGGCGTCAGCGGCTACGTGGACGCCGAAGAGCGAAGCGTGGAAGACACGCAGTTGGTCGATCTAAACTACGGCAGCGAGTGGGCCATAAACGGCAACGAGGTGAGGGTCTTTGGAAGACCCTTCCTCGGCTTTGGGGTAAATGGCCCTTTGTGGATGTTGTGCCGGTTGCTCTCCTTCTGACGCTCAATGGCGGCTCCGTGGATGCAGGCCTTTGGCACGGTGAAGCGCGGCGAGTGGATGGGTATCCCCATCGCGATCAAGTCCATCAACAAGCTCAAGAAGGGTACGTGGCCACGCTCCTCCTTCGCTTGACGGTGCTGAGAGGCATTTGGCTCTCGACCTTCAGGACAGTACGCACGCGGGATCCAGAGAGAGCTCAAGGTGTGGTGGTGCGCAGCGCTCCTTCCCGGTCGCCTCTGCTCCCTGATGCAAGTCTCACATATACATGCGTTTGTATACAGGCCAGCAAGGCATCCGCACATCGTCTCGCTCTACGGTGCGCTGGAGAACGAAAGCAACATCTACATCGTGATGGAGCGGCTTCACATCAACATGGCGCAGGCCGTGGAGCGTCTCTCGCGCGAGCGCGTTCTCGAACTCTGCAAGAGGTCCAGCGAATTCCTTCCTCCGCAAAAGGGCGTCTCGCATTGAGGCTGACGCTTCGCTTCCCGCCGTTGCAAACAGGTGGGCCATTCAGATCGCCAGCGCCATGCACTTCCTGCACTCGCGGGGGGTGCTGCACCGAGACCTCAAGCTGGGAAACATACTGATGGTTAGTTCCTAACCCCATGCTTGCCTTTTCCTGACCACGTGGTGTGTCTAACGTTTCATGTTGCGGTTAACAACAGACCAAAGACTTGAAGTCGTGCAAGATAGCCGATTGTAAGCACAACTCACACATCCGTCCTAGCTTTGTGTGCCCCAACCCACTCTAACGTCAACTCCGCACAGTTGGGACTGCAGTGAAGGAGAGCGAGGCGGATAGCATACGTGTTGGCACAACCGAGTACATGGCTCCAGGTGCGTCCCGCCTCCTTGGTTGGGGCAGCATTGGGCTCACATTGCGGTTCCAACCGCCCAGAGTTACACGTGCGTAGCCCGCACAGCACGAAGATGGACGTGTACTCCTTTGGCATTCTGCTGTGGAAGCTGTTCAACCCCCATACCTACCCCTATCCGAAGCACGACCCCGTCAGCTACGGCGCCGGCAAGCGGCACCGAAATCATATCCTCAAGTAGGTCACCCCCTTCACAGTAGTAGTTAAGAAGAAGAAGAAGTGCTGGTCTGACCCCTCGGCCTGCCTCTCCTGTGCTTCTGTACACTCTGCGTGTGCAGAGTGGTGCACGAGGGCGCGCGACCACAGGTGAACAAGGCCACAGTCCCGCCTGCGTGGCGTGAGCTCATGCAGGACTGCTGGGCCGCTGATCCCAACCAACGGCCCACATTCGACGAGGTTGTGTGCAGGCTTAAGAGCACCCACGCCTGATCATATTTATTTCTTTTGCCCACTCAAGCAAAACACGCCCCACGTGCTTGCACCTGCATAACACCAGAATACTGTCCCATAATGACATTAAAAGGCTTTTCCAATTGAAACTGTGAAGGCGTGGTGCACTTGCCCAGACAAGGTACAAGGGGAAGCTGTACATTGGCAAAACTATCCCACAGGAACATCAGTAGCTGGAGGTCAGAGAGGTGTGGTGTGTTCATGCAATCTCACAGATCAAATGAACCTATCGTTCATATGGAATTGTTGATTTTCTCTGTCGTGATAACTCCAAACCTGACTCCACCCAGAGCTGCAAGTTCACAGGTCAGGTCGAGTTTTCAAGTTGTGAAAGGAATAAGTTAGAAATGCCCAAGGTAAGTGAGAAAATACAAAATGTCAGACAGCAGAAATTAAAAAAAAAGATTTATTCGAAGATGCGAGGGAAGGACTCTTCATCTTCAGGGCTAACAGTGTAGCAGTGGGCTGCAGTGGTGGTGTCACATATTTCCCAGGCCACAAGGAAGCCCTGAACAGGAGACATCCAGTGATGTAGCTTTCAAATTCCTTCAAGTGTGGAAATCTTGAGTGGTCTAGTGTTGGTTGGGCGGTTGGGAGTTATTTGTGCAGTGTGGTGGTGGATTGTGTTGAGGATAGAGGCAAGGTCACTGGAGGTGTGGATGGGGGTGTTGTGATTGTGTCTGTGGTGTTTGAATTGTTTTTTCCCTTGTGATGCTGCTGTGTCACACACTCCATGCCCATGGTAGGAGGCAAAGAAGGAGTAGGTGAAGTTGTGTGGGAAATGGTGTTGGAGAAGAGAGAAGACATACATGTTGGCACTAACTTTGTGTTTTGGACCACCATCACTCCAAATTCTGATGGTGGTGATGTCAGTGAAGACACCATCCACCAGCAGCTGGTGCCAACAAGCAGCCACAAACTGGACATCATTCTTCTCCTTCTGTGCACCCACAAAGTGGAAGTACTGGCAGTGCAAACCATCTTTTTTTGTCTGGTCATGCTTGTACAGCACCATGATGAGACATTGATGGAAGCCCTCTTCCACTTCATATTGAGAGAAGTCCTGCACCAGGACACAATCATGTGGACTCTCTCCAGATGCAATACACTTCTTATCATGAAGATAAGCTTGCGTTTGCTCATTAGCAACCTCTTTGTGCTGCTGCACTAAAGCCTGTTCTGATGCAGAGATGGTGGTATCTTCTGCAGCATGACAGTATGGGCAAAATTGTGGGTTGCTTTGGTTGCGCACATTGTCACAATAGAGCATTGTGAGGAAGTATGTCTTTGAAACAGGGATGATGGTGGGATGCTGCTGACCCAATTCAGTACAATATGTGTTGTACATGGCATCATCATCCATCTGTTTCATTCAAAAGTTTGTACCACTGCAAAATTCAATTGTGTCCTGGGCTGTATTGATCCATTCTGTGCTCACCATGCTGTGTGTGACACCTAGTGGATACCAGACCTGTAGCAAAGCTGCAGGCCCTCTACACATTGCATGGCGCACAGTGGACTCAGAAACAGGAAGCCACTGCGCAGCCTCAGGAGGAGAGAGCTGTCGGCTTAAGTAGCTAACAATACTGAGCCAGAATGGGCTAAGAGGTGGCAAGGCTGCCAGCATTGCACCAACATTGGCTACAATTTGGGTTGCGACAGCCTGTTGCTTATGCTTCTCCTCCTGTGTGTGGATGTGTGCATGAAGGTCTGTACATTCCTGACGCAGGCCAAGAAGTTCAGCCTCTTGCTGTTGGGCAGTGTTCCGTAAAGAGGAGTTTATTTCCTCTAACTTCAACACATGCATAGTGCTGTTGTGGAACTGTTGCCGCAGCAGGGCCACATCAGCGTAGGCGTGCGCACACGTTTAGTGTTTTTCCCCATGGCGGCGGTCGGCGGTCTTCACGGTGGTTGGCGGTCGGTGGTGGTTGGCGGTCTTTGTGGCGGTCGGCGGTCGGCGGCGGTTGGCGGTGGTGGTCAGCGGCGGTCTTCATGGCGGTCTTCACGGCGGTCTTCGCGGTGGTCTTCACGGCGGTCGGCGGTTGGCGGTCGGTGGTGGTCGGCAGTCTTCATGGCGGTCTTCATGGCGGTCACAGCGGTTGGCGGTTTTCACAGCGGTCTACAGTCGTGAGCAGTTGCAGTGGTTGGCGGTCGGAAATGGAGAGCTGTGGCTGTCTGTGCGCGGCGAAACGCAAAAAACAACTGCACAGAGCGCTGGAGTGGAGAACGTTCCCCTACTTAAGAGGCACGAAATTCCCCCTAACTCTCCATCTCCGCTGGAGTCCAGTTTGGAGTTATCACGACCTCCCTTTGAAACGTTGCAAAAACAAAGCAAACGTGTGTTATTCCTATTTTTGTGGTAGCGGCAACTGCGCATAAGTTTGGCAAAACAGTTGTTTGGTGAGTGCACAAACAGGTTTATCTGTTTTGTCTGACGCCAAACCTCTTTTTCAGTTTTGTTCCTTTTGAAAACAATGGCGATGACAGAGGAGGTGATGAGCTGGCTGCAGGCCAACAACTTGGCTGATCTCAGTGCAAGCCTGGCCAATGCTGGATTTATTGACCTTCACCCCATCTACACAATCACAGAGAGGTATGGGGCATCTTAATTGCTGTTCAGAACAAAGTTACTGATGACTTGATTTTATTTCTAGTGATGCCCTGGAGATTGGCTTAAATCTCAGCTCCTGCTGGTGGCTGCTCCTTGCCATTAGCCATGTGAATGAGGCAACAGGTCCCCAAACGCCTCCTGCTGGTTCCACCCCTGCACAATCAACCTTGGCCAATTTGACCCCATCAGCACCCCCTCCACCATCAAGCACCACGTGGTCAATTGTGTGCTGTGGCTGATGCCACCAGTGGAAGTGGACTTGCCATGGGCGCTGCACAACATGATGCATGAGCTGGGAGCTCTGCCCAACCCAGCACAAGTGTGGCCATCCAGAGTGGCTTGATGCTGAACAAGAGGAGAAGAAGCAAAAGAGAAATGAGACAAAGGAGGAGAAAAAAAAAGATAAACAGCAAGCCAAGGAGAGGAAGCGACTGAAGAAGGAGCTGTTCAAGGTGCCTGATGTACCACAGGAGAAGGAATGGTTTGACCAGCAGATCCAGGCCAAAATTGATTGCCTCCATGCCAACATTGAGACTTGTGGATGGCCAGCAGTGAAAATTGTGAGCAAAGCCAGACGAATGGTGATGAAGAAATTCACACAGATGGAAGCCAAGGCAGCAGCAGCAAAGGAGCTGGTGCGGGAGCTATGACAAAACCTGGAGAAGCTGGCACAAGCGCTTGACAAGAAGCTGAAAGAGAAGGAGTTCTTGGTCAATATCCAAATCAAAGAGCTTGATGGTGCCTTCATCAATGAAGTACCCTCCCTCCCCTCTTCTGTTGATGTCTCCCTCCCAAACTCACCTGAAGGTGCATCGCTGGACAGCATTGATGAATAAACATTTATTTAAAGATACCCACAATATCTGTAAAATTTAAAGATGTGCTGTGGGCGCACTCAAGACAAGCAGTCTTTGATGGCGACAGGGAAATGAGAATACAAGCTCTGCAGGATTGAGTTCCAGGGAGTAGGGGGGGAGTGAATGATTATGCACACCTAAATGCTCAAGGAAGGCAAGGACGAATGCAGAGCTCCAGCCCTCCACATGGAAACACACATTGTCAACAATGAAGAAGTCACCAGGTTGAAGAATGAAGACAGCTGTATTGGTGAAGAATCACATGTAGTGCTCCCAATTTGAAGATCCAGCAATGATGTCATAGAAGATGAAGGGTGTCCAATCAAGGCTCACCAATAAGTTGATGGTGTATGCCTTGCCATCATGCATGCAATGGCGGAATGCTGTGCCCCAAGTGTTGGCCCCTGCTCTTGCATCTCATCAGCCAAGAGCTGTGCAATCAACACACACCTTGTCAAAGAACTTGAGGCAGTAGTGGTCTTCGGTCAGAAGTGAAGAGGCCCAGCGCAGGTAGTGCAGGTAGTAGTCAAGACTGCCCTCCACTCGCCATTTGTTGGGATGCTTGTAGATGGATTTTTGAATGTGGAGATTGAGGTCCTAACAGAGCATGTGGCTGATGTGCCATGCAATCCTGTGCCAACAGCTTGGCGGCACTCAGCAACATAGCTGGAGAGTGCTCTTTCCTTGTTCTCAGACCAGAGGAGGAAGAGGAGGAGGAGTTTCATCTTCTTCTTCTTCTGTTGGATTGACAGTGTGGCATTCCCACATGGCCAAGGGCCAAGCTGTCAGAGACAGCAGATGATGCTGGAGACAGTACTTGGCCAGACATGGAGAGCAAGGGCAGTGGTTGCCTGTCACTCACCATGTGCAAAGCGCCTCTGGACTTCCTCCCAGACACCCTGGTCTGCCAAACCAGGGTGATAGCACCCACCTTTCTTGTTTGCCTTGGTGTGAATCCAACCACCAGAAACACCCACAAGAAGAAATGCACAAACGAAAAAGATGAAGATGAGCTTGCGCTTCTGCATCATCAGCTGGTGTGAATCAACAAACCCAAAAGTTTGAAACATGTTGTAGGTGACCAACCCCGTTTCAAACAGCCTAAACCCAAAAAAACGTGTTTTAAACATTAGAAGTTGATAAAACCTGTTTGTTCATGTCGTTTGTGAGTTGCTGCTACCACAAAAATAGGAATAAACAACAAAAAAAAGTCAACAAAAGGCTTATGCAACGTAGGGATTTTGTTTCGTCACCATGACAGTCCCATACTTGGAATTCCTGTAAAATTCCGACACCGGAGTCTCAGTGATTGGATGCTGGCACTTTATTTTAATTCCTATTTTCTTATCTCAATTCCCAAAGCCCGAGCAGAACGATTAATTTCTCCACCCGGACACCACTCTCTCCCTTTAAGCCAACCTTCCTCACCAATAGATGGTGAGGCTGCTTCCTGCTGGGTTTTTCGATGGGAGGGTACAGCTGTGCTTGTTCTTCCCGTTTGCGCTGGCTTCCATCTACCTGATCGCCCTGTATGGAGGAGGAACCTCGTGCCCCCCTGCTGGGGAGCAGCCGGATGTGGGGCCTTCTCCACCGGTGAGGTCACCACTGACGGAAAGCGATGAAGAGGACATCACGTTTAGCACCCCGAAGGAAGAGGAGAAGCAGAAGGACGAGGGGAGGGAAGGGGACAAGAAAGCATCAGCTGATCTGGAGATGACAGCCGAAAAAGCACTGTGGGAGCTGAGGAAGAAGGTCAGGATCATCGTCTCCACCGTGGAAAAGAACCGACACCGGATACAGCTGCTTCGGGAAGCAGTGAAGGACGACTTGTGGGCGCGCGACCTCTTCATATTTCTCAGCGACGTGCCTCACCCCGAGGAGGGCGTCATTTCGTATCCCCAGTGTGCCCACGGGTCGTGGACAGTGGCCAAGTGCTGCAGGTGCGCCGCCGCCGATTCGGTCGCCTAGTTTTCGCTCTCCTCTTCTCTCCGCTTTTTGTTTTTTTTCCCTAACCTGGCGCTCCTTCTCAGGTTTACCACGTGGTACTTTGAGACGTGGGAGAAGGAGCACCCTGAGGTCGAGTGGGTGATGAAGGCCGATGATGACACTTATGTTCACGTGCACAACCTGCTCCTGGCCATCGCGAGCTTTGGCGGCTCGGCACACAACAACACCGTTGCCAGCACACGGCCGATGTTCCTGGGCCACCGCAGCCATGAGGACCCAGAGTACGCTAACATGCCCATGATGTGGCCTCACGGCGGTGGTACGTGGCAAACTACACGCGCACGCCGCTCCCATCGTCGCGATCTCAACGCCCCCCCCCCGCACACCACGGCCGAATCAACGCATAGGTGGCTGGCTGATAAACCGGGCGGCGATCGCCCTCCTTAAGGAAAAGCCCCCTCTCAAGTGCACCATGCACGACGACGTTGACTTTGGCAACTGGGTCCAATCCCACGGGCTGCCAGTGGCGCCCTACGGCGGGATCTTCAGCCGACCGGTCTTCCTCAACTGGGAAAAGGCGTACGAGGTCGACTTCCTCGCCTCGCCGGCGCCAGAGGGCTTCTTCGTCTGCGTGGCGGACGACGTTGTGCGGATGCCCTATTATCCGATCACCTTCCACAAGCTAATGATATCATTCCCGCAGGTACTCCTCCTCCCCCCCCTCTTTGTGGCGAGCGCTAACGACCAGAGCAAACGACAACTGACGGTCCACACCCGGGCAGGTTGCCGAAGTGATGCGACGAAAGCGATTTGAGCTGATCGATCTGCCGCCTCTCCGACCGGAATACCACGATCGGATTGGCAAGAGCGACAACTACTATCACCGCTTGATGCCCTGGCTGAAGGACATGGCCAACCCGAAAAAGACGACCTTCAGGCAAGTTGACTGCCGCTCGATCTTCAGTCTGGCCAAGATGCGGCAGATCGGGCAAGGCCTGGGCCTCCCCTGAAAAAGTCCAACCCCGCCCTCAATTCGGGCTTGCACTTCAGCGCGAGTATCTCAACGTTGTTGCCCTCCTCGATAGAGAGTGGGAAGAGGCTTCTCTTGCTGTGTGGACAGCACCTTAAGGTGAACTGCACTCCGCTGCCGATCTGTACAAGTAAGCAGGAAGACGAAGACGTCTGACCTCTACCACTCACTGCTGTTGGAACTCGTCCCTCGGATCGAGGAGGTGAGGGGCCAGCTTGTAGAAGTGGAAGGGGGCGATGGGCACTGTATCATAGTCGGTCGTCACGCCTATGAAGTGGGAAAGAAGACAACAACACATCAGAACTACCGCGAATGGACCAGGACAGAGACATCACCAGCAGCACGAAGAGGAGGGGGGTTGTGTGGGTACCGAGCTTGGAGGTGCTCAAGTACTTGTGGATGGAGATGCCGATGAATCGTCCGCCCTGCTTACGGCGCAGCGTTCCGGCCAACTGCTGGGTCATGTCCTTCCCCTGGATCCACAGCTCCACCGCTCCCGACACGTCATCGAGGGTGAAGGTGCCTTTATCGCAACCCAATACACAACGCAACACAACACGACCCAATACACAACACACAACACAACAACAGACAGGAAGAAAAAGGGCGTAAGCATGACCAGCTGATACCGAGACGGGGAGAGGGACGCACCCACGGAAGGTGTGCTCGAGGAGGGCGTCGCGTTCCTCTCGCGGCCCCTCTGCTTTTCCCTTTCCTGCTCCAGCGTGCGCGGGTTGAACCACTTGAGCACCTTGCGCGGCTGCTCCAGCGCCATGGCGTACAGCACCCGCCCGTCGGGCATCAGCCGGAGGTAGCGGCTAGACGGACGACCCATGAAACACCGCAGCGAGCAGCGCAGACCCTCTGACTTAGTATTTGTTTGTTGTTCAGACGCGAAGCGGGAGCTGCAGGATGCAGGGGCCACGTACTAGTAGACCACTTGGTGGACAGGCTGGTTGTAGGCCCACTCCGTGCTTCCGGCCCGAAGATAGGAGTTCTTGCTTACGTAGATCCCGTCGTACCGTGCCTTGGGCCTCGTCAGGAACATGCGCTGCGGTTTACGCAACGTACTTGAGTACCCCCAAACACGGTCACGCGGATCGCACACACACATGAAGCCGAGTGGCCGTAGCGTGAGGGTACCTGCCACGTGCCGAACTGCTGGTAGACGTCGCGGGTGCAGTTGAGAGGCCAAAGCCTGTGATGGCCGTTCGAACGGCGCGGAGTGAGTGCAACAATGTTCGCTCTATGCATAGAGCTCAGCGTCCGCTCGCCCCAAGCGTACCGCTGACAGATGAGGCGCCATAGCACCGGCTCTCTGCTCACACTGTACGCCTTTTTGCAGGACATGGCCAAGCGCGCAAGCGAGACCGCGTCCAGGAAGCACAGGAGGTAGGTCAAAACCTGTGAGGCACGATGAGTTGAAAAGTTGCAAGTGTTGATGAAAGGCCGAGTGCGAGAGAGAGAGAGAGAGATGGCGGTGAGGAGATGGAAGCCGGACCTCGTCTGGGATGGAACCGATGTGCAGTGCCTCCACGGGAGCCAAGGCCAGGATCGCCAGCGGCTCGTCCGCCGAGACGGCGAAGGGCAGAGGTTCGGTGTTCTCGCGGGAGATGAGGAGGACGTTTCTTCTGTCCAGATCTCTCTGCCTCTTCCACTCTTCGGCCGCCCTCAAGAATTGCTTTTCTTCTATGATGGCCTTCTTGCCTGACTGTTCGGAAGCCGCAGACGAAGAACCGGACACAGAGCCGCTTTTGATTTGTTCTCGCTTGAGCTCGGTTCGCCATTGCTCTGCAGAGTGCAGAGCAGATTAGGCCATATCGAAGCAGATGCTGCATCACATTCAGGAGAAAGATACCTCGAAACTTGACAAGCTCTGCTGGCTCGCTCTCTGAATCGTCCGCTGGCACCAAAGCAGGAAGCTTGGTGTGTTTAGACGAAGAGGGAGGGTCACTGCCTCCCGAGGCGGTGCGGCTTAGCGGCGTAGAGGTAGGGGTGGCGGAAGACTGTTCCTCTTCATCTCCATCGACGCTCTGCATTGTCGAAGCATACACAAACGGAAGCAACGGGGTTTTGTGTTCTTTTGTGCTGTGAGCACCGGCAATGCAGCCTCCTCGCTAATCTGCAGATGCAGGCCAGCAACTCGCCGATTGTGGAAGGGGAATTCTGGGAAAATGACGAGAAAATGAGGAAAAAACGCCACGACGGTGAAGTACGGGCGTGCATTGCCGTATTGCTTCATTGCTTCGGCTGTTCAAGTGGACCAGAGCCTGTACTGGTCGAACTCACGCAGGGTGAAGGAGATCTCGAGATTGTAGTGCCTCTTCCAGTTCGGATTTTGGACGAACTTGAGCAGGCCGGTGATGGTGTCCTCTTCGGTGACCTCGAAATCCCGCTCGAGAAGGAACACGTCCTGCCGCCAGTGCGTCAGCCTGGAATATTCAATCAGTCGAGTTAGCCAAAGCCACCAAGGCCGTCAATGACGACGGAAGCCAAGAGAGCGAAGCGAAGCGTACGGCTGGTCGGGAGCGGTGGAGAGAACGACGTCCTTGTCCGAGGTCACGCCTGGAAAAACTACCTCGAACCACGCACCCCAGCCGTTGAAAATGCCCTTCCGCTTGGGCTTGATCGCGATGTGGGCCGATATTTTCTGTTGGTTGTTGATGGAAATATTTGGTTTGGGGGGGGGGGGACACGAGGTCAACCAGTGTTGCAGGCACGCAACACGTGTCACTATTGCTCACCTGGAGCTCCTGGGTGGTGATGGTTTTGATGTCAAGCTCCTTGATCACGTGGCCATCGGCAAGCAGGTGCTTGGGCTTGCACTTGGCCCCTCGCATGCCGTAGTATGTGTACTCGGTCGTGGCGAACGGACTGGTCCATGCCGACACCACATCCATGGACCCGTCAGACCGGTCCGGCGTATGCACGCACGAGAAGCGGTGTGGGCGTACATGAGCGGTCCCATGTTGACGTCAGGCACGTTGCGCAGGAAGCGGATCCTCTTCTCGAAGAACGGGGTCATGTCCAGAGGTGCCACGAACATACGCGCGATCGCCGGGTAAAGCTTGCCATCCTGCAACACGTCCCCCCCCCCCACAGCACGTCAATTCGGGTCCAGCCCTGCCCGCGCATTCGAATGGGCAATGCCACAGGCTCGACGCGCGGTACCTCCTTAAGCCAGCGGTCTCGGGCATAGAGCACGGTCTCGAGCATCGACTCAAAGACCAGGAACGAT
>JANDJZ010000207.1:0-10000 GCA_027943245.1 Acanthamoeba sp. SK_2022b
AGGGAGGAGTACTTGGCCATGGAGATCGGAATTATGAAGACCTGTCAGAATCCCAGTATCGTCCGCTTCATCGACAGCTACCGCGTCGATGACATCGTTTGGGTGAGTCGACTCTCTGCCCTCTCGTTGGCCACACCTGCTTCTGTGTTCTCCCATCCAGACCTCGCTTTTCCATCTTTGGATTGACGCCCTTGGCCATCATCGTATCATCGTCGATCAGGTGGTGATGGAATACTGCGGCGGAGGGTCCTTGCTTGAGATTGTGGAGATCTACGAGCAGTTCAGGCTCACCGAACGGCAAGTGGCGTTCATCGCCCGAGAGGTATCTCAGTGTTCCACTCACTACGCGTTTCATGTGCCCTTGGCTGACTCATGCTTGGACAACCGTCATAGTGCGTGAAAGCTCTGCACTATGTCCACTGCATGGGCCGCCTGCATCGCGACATCAAGGTACCTAGCCACTCTCGGGCACCGATATCGGTGCGTGTGGCCTAACCTTGCTTTGTCCGCCTTAATCTTGTTCCAATGAAGAGCAACAACATCCTCCTGTCGTCCAAGGGCCAGGTCAAGATCAGTACGATCTCCTCTCTCTCTCTCTCTCTCTCTCACACACACACACACACACACACACACACACACACACACACACACACACACACACACACACAAAGAAATCAACCCTCCGCGCTCACTAATGCTGACCGCACACCTCCACCTCAGCCGATTTTGGGTTTGCGGCGCAGCTGACCGAAGAGAAGCAACAGAGGAACACCATTTTGGGCACTGCCTATTGGATGGTGCTGAGCCCCCGATTCACCACCCTTTTTGTTCGCGCCAGCTCACGCAGTTTCGCTTCGCGCATCCCCCGGTCACGTGACAGGCTCCCGAGGTGATCAAGGGGATCGACTACGGCCCCAAGGTGGATATCTGGTCGTTGGGCATCCTCATCATGGAGATGGTCCAGGGCTCTCCGCCTTACCTCAACCTCCCTCCTACAAAGGTGCTCTCTCTCTCCCCCCCCCCAACAACCCAGCCATCCTGGCGTAATGTGCTGACCGGCAGCCGTTGCTCTCTGAAGGCCCTGTTGTACATAACCACGAAAGGAGTCCCGCCTGTGAAGAACGCCGCAACGTGGTCGTCGGAGTTCCATCACTTCCTCAACCGATGTGTGGAGCGCGACGTCTTTGCTCGTGCCACCGCAGAGGAGCTTCTTGAGGTGCGCTCACTCCCAAGGCCTGCAGCACCCGCGTTGACGCACCATCTGAGCATGCTCCCGTGGATGTGTGTGATCAGCATCCCTGGCTAAACCAAGCTTGCTCGCCCGAGGAGCTAGTACCAGCCATCATGGAGGCCAAGAAGCACCGTGATGGTGGTCTGTGTGTCCTCTTCTAAGGCAGCCAAAGTCGGAAATAAAGAAAACGTTTTTGTTGTTCTTCCCGCAATAAGATCGGCATGCAAAGAATTCTCCGTCGTTTTTGTGTCCGTCTCCCAAGAGAGGGTCTTCGTCTCCCTCTTCCTTTTATTCACTGCCGCAGCCAGCCTCTACTCAGTGTGCACGAAACTACCACTACTTCACGGTGCAGAAACACAACGCGGAGGGAAAAAAGAAATAGATTGGGAAGGCGATTTCTCCAAGCAGCATTTTTCTTCTTCTTCATTCTTGACGCACTTCAACGATGAAGGGAGGCAAGGGGTTGCCGCCACTGAGCAGCGATACGGGCAAGGGCCTCCATCAACCCCTTTTAGATCCACGCCGAGACGAACGGCCCGGGCCACTTCCTCCCACCGCCTTTCCAGGACAGGAGGCCAGAACGTCCTCGTCCGGCCGAGGACCCGTTGATGGATTCCTCTATCCTGAGGATGCGGAGGCACAGGCACACGGGACGGAGCTACGACGCTCGCGGCACCCCACGATGAAGCGGTTCATCAAGAAGCAAGGGTTGCCGCTTGCTACCTCGTGGCGGTCGGTCTTCATCTATGGCCAGTTCCTCGTGCTGCCCTTCCTTGTGGCCCTTGGTTGGATCCTGCTGCCCAACATCAACTACTATTCATGGGCCATCATCAGCGGCCTGTATTTCTTCTACTCTTTCCTCATCTGGCAAACGTGGTTCGATATTCTCCTCCCTGGTGCGTTCCCTCTCTCTCTCTCCGGTCTCTTGCGTTTGCATTTCTCCTCTCACTTATTTATTTATTTATTATTTATTTGTCTTGGGAATGGACAAACGGGTGGGGGGTGTTGGTACCATTTGTCCACAGGTTGCAGTCAAGTTCAGTGCCAGGTGTTCAACGTGATCTTCATTTCAGGAACAGCGGGGTGGTACGCCGTGATGAAGATCACCGGTACACACCTCCTCTCCTCTCCTCTCTCCACTTGGTGGCGGCGCCAAGCTCAAGCGGTTATGTATGTCTCGGCCGTGCAGATATCGATCACCAAAAGCTGGCCTACACACTGGTGGCGCTCTATGGGCTGTTTCTCAACCTGATCTGTTTCTCCATACACGTATGGCGGTCACGGGTCTTCAAACAGGTAACACCACCCCAACACGTTTACAACAAGACCCGGCAGCCGGCCTGGCTTCGATCGTCTGACGTCTTCCCCTCTTTCGTGCACTCCATCGTCCCCCCCCCCCCAATCCCCTTATTTTCATGTCAGGCGTCAAAGTGGGAGCCCGCTCCGCTGCCGGCGGTGTACCAGGGGTCGGATGGTGAGCCCAAGCTCGATCTGGACGGCCTCCAAAACTACACCGAATCGCTGAAGCTCGAAGCCGATAAGAAGCGAGGACCCACTTTCCAGGATCAGCAAAAGACCTACCTCGAAAAGGACCTCCACTGCTCTCGCTGGTTCTACAACATCTTCTGCTTCATCGAGTACGCGGGCCGCTTTTCCCCTATCCCCTCATGCTTATTTTTTGGCAATTGCCTGCGCAAGAACGGTGTGTCTCGCGACAGATGCTCGATGAAGCCAGCTCCTTAATTAAAATTTCACACTCAGGTGGATTGATTGGAACCGCAAGCGGGAGTCGTCCGCTGCGAATGTGGAAATGGCGTGGAAGACACTCGTTTGGGGCGTCATCTACCGGTACCGCTACCATCGCCGTATATCCGCCGGACATATCGGCGCCCTGGTGTGTGACGCTGACGCTCCTCTCCTCTCTCGGAATAACCAAAAACAGGGCGCTTCTTTATGGAGTGTGGGCGTGGCTGCAGTTCTTCACCGGTACGCACTTGGACTCGGTCCGCTGTTGTCTTTCACGACTCATGCCTCTCTTGCTGATGGTTGTCGTCGTCGTCATCATCGTCATCGCAGAGTTTGTTGTGCAGTTGGACGTCTTCAAGAACTCCTTCTTTGGCATTCTCACGCTGTCCTTCTACCAGGTCGTTCGTGTGATCATCCTAAAGGTGCCTCCTAACTGCTAACATTTATCTCCTGCCCCGCTCGCTCGCTCGCTCGTTCACACGTTCCACTATCCACTGTCCAGATCATGTTCTCCATCAATGACAAACTGCCCGCCGTCAAGGAGTTGAAGTATTTTTCGCAGTTTGCCGTCCCCATGATGCTCTACCTCTACTACCGAAACCTCTTCCTTTCTGTCAATCGTACGGTTAATCGACCCTGCTCTAGCCTCCCTTCGCTATATTCATCGTGGGCTCCTAACATCTGATCTCGACACGCACAGAATGGTGGGTGGTGATCGCCGTGTCCATCGTTGTCTTCCTCACACAGTTCACGCTCTATCCCGTGCAAATGTCCCAGTGGTTTTACGATCTGCGATTCGGCACCCTCAAGCACAAACTTCAGGTAAGCCGCGATATTATTATTATTATTATTATTATTATTATTATTATATAATATCAATTTAAATGCTCGGCATTGACCCACACCACTTTGTCTCACTTTGGGGGTCGACGGTCGTGTGGTGCAGAAACCGAACAAAAAGTGGCTCAACATGCTGGCCGAGGCCATTGCCCCTTCTGAAGTCACCTATGAGAACTACCTCACCATACTCACCGTGGAATACTACTTTGACGAAATCGGTATGCAAGTCCCTTTCATTAATCGACGCTTTGCTCTGACCTAGGTTTCGACGTCTGATTTAATACCTTGTGTATTTTTTGCGTATCTTCAGCCACCTACACTTCCATCGCGGCTACCTTCATTCTCTTCCCCATTATTCGGTACGTTCCTGCAACCCCGGCGAGGCATCTCGATTTCCTCTTTACGCCCTTTGCTCATGCTTCTATCTTGATATCCTGATTGTGCAGATACAGCTACAACAGCGACGTCTATCCCCTCATCACCAACCTTTCAGAAGACGAATTCGAAGGTACGCACGCATCCGATCCTTGGACGAGCACACCCGCCGGCGGTTGCAAGAAGATACTTGGCCGGACTGACCGTTGTGTCTGTGGTGGGTTGTGGTATGCGTGCGTTAATAGGTTTGATGCTACGCTTTCTGTTCATGTTTGGTGCTGAGGCAGCGGGCGATATGCTCAACAAGAGCATCATCTACTTCGTCTATCGCATCAATGCTGCTTCAACAGTACGAGCAATGGCCTGCAACCATCCATTGTGTGTTCCCGCAGCAGGAGCTAACCTCCCTCCCCGTCTCATAAGGGACGCAACTTGACGATCCTCAATTACCGCACACGGTTCCTGTTTGGCCTGTTCACCGTTTGGCTGGTATCCTCCACCTACTACTCCATGGTGCGCCTGGATAAGATCATCAGCTGAGCGATCTATAAGAAGGAAGCGCATCATTCGCCCCTCTTGGGAGGGGACTCTGCGGTCTGTCTGGGTGTACAAATATACAAACCAGTGACCGGGGCGCTACGCTCAAGCGTAGGTGACGGACTGGATGGACCCAACAGCGAAGGTTGTCCTGCAGCACGAATGGAGGCTGAGGAAGGATCACCTATGGTTGAGTTGTTGATGTAGGGTTGGCATTGGTGGGCATGAAGGTAAGCCTGTGGTGCATAGATGATGATAGCAAGTTTGATTCCACTTGTGGGTTGCCTGCCTGAGGCTCACAGGCCTTCTTGAGCTTGCACATCAGTCCTCATCTGATAGTGGGGTTGACATAGCCCTCAAGCTGTTCAACTAAGTGGATCTAAATCAATACTCCACTATCACCATATTGTATGTGAGCAGGGCAACAAAACCCCTCAAATCATATGGAGCAAGATTCTTCAGTGTTGAAACAGAGAGAAGTGTATTTGTGTTTTATTTACAAGCACTAAACAAGACACCACAATGCCAGGCACATATTTTGCTGTGGCCAGAGACAAGAACAGTCAAGTACAAAAGTAGGAGAGAAAAAGGTCAGGGAAAAGGCCAGGGATCTACGAGAAATTCCAGAGAAATTCCAGGGAAAAGTCGTAGTTTGCAAACTAGTGCTCAATAATTGTCAAGTTT
The DNA here is from genome assembly GCA_027943245.1 of Acanthamoeba sp. SK_2022b. Taxonomy (NCBI): domain Eukaryota; phylum Discosea; order Longamoebia; family Acanthamoebidae; genus Acanthamoeba; species Acanthamoeba sp. SK_2022b. The sequence goes on from JANDJZ010000207.1 coordinate 5,414, forward strand.
ATATAGTAAATGGGACAAGAAGTTTGTAAATACGTTGTGGTGTACAAAGTAAGTGCATTTGAAGTATATAAACTACCTTATCACGAAAGATTGAATATTAGTAAAAGATGGAGAGATATCATTTGGCCACTGCTCAAGTGCCATTTCTTCTTGGCAATTTCCTGCTGGGGGAGAAACGTTAACATCCTGGACCATATATGATGCACACCAGCACTAAATTGGCAAATACCAACGTTCCTTTGCTTGCATGCCAAACCACCAACATCAACCTTTTGTGCACCACATGATCACCATGGCAGAGACTGGAGCAAATACTACTGCAGATATTATTATTATAGACCCTGTGCAGAAGGAGCTCAACCGTCTTGAGGCTATCTATGCCCTGGAGAACATGCAGGACTACATCAATCAGACCACCACTCTTGGACACAATGGGTGTCCACAACACTTCAACAGTGTGCCATGGCCACTTCTTGCAAGGCAGCTGGCCATCCTCAAGCACTTCCTTGCCGACTGGGAAGAGTATGTGCTCAGCTGTAACCCAGAAGACAGAGCACTGATCATGGCAGCAGCAAGGATCCACTCATTAACAATGACAACAAAAAAGAAGATACTCCCTGTATGTAAACTATGATGTCTCCTTTGTTTGTGAACACATGGTGAATAAGGCTTTACAAACTGCTGCAGTTGCTGACAATGCTGATACAAGCCAACCATTTTTCTATCTTCCCCCTCTCTCTCTCTCTCAACTCTTCAGGAGGCAGCAGTGGTGGCCCTAGCAAGTGGGAATGCTGATGGTGCTGCTGCTGCTGTGCTGTCATTGTCAGTGTTAGCATTGCCATTATTATTGTTATTGTTGTTTGTCATCTCATCATCATCATCATCATCATCATCATTCTCATCGTCATTGTTGTATTTATTGTTGGCAGAAGAAGATGAGGATGAGGTCAGCAGTGTGACAACAGGCCAGGTTGCACATTCCCATGTCTACCAGACAGCACACGACTTCAAGAGCAGCGTGGGCAACTACTACAAGTTCATCCAGGACATGGAGGTCCTTGACTTTGAGGAGCTCAGGCTTGAGCACCTGTGGAGCAAGCCTTGTGTCCATGGGTGGATCTGATGGACCAAGGCCGGGGTTACTGGCTCAACCCAACACAACAAGGCCCTCCACTTGATTCGGATCATCATGTGGCTGGCAGATGAAGCTATGGAGGCAGCTCCCGAGCCAGAGCAGAAGGCCATCGGCTCCTGCCTGCGCATCCTTTGTCAGTTCTCTGAGATGGGCAAGTGCCAGTACCTACGGGTGGTGGGGAAGGCCCTGAATGAGGAGGCTCTCATTAAGGCTGGTGCTACATTGCACCCAGATGAATGCCCAGTCTTCATTCTTTGGCTGCTGGACTGAATTGACACCTTCTCTCAGCCATTCAAGCCTGCTGCCAAGGTATAATACCATTCCACCCCACAAAAATTCATAAGCAAGCATTACATCCTAGTGTATTAGTTTGTAAAGAATGGATGTATGTCTGTTTGCTAAGAAACACTCTCTACAAACCATACTCTTGGTGGTGTGCACCAACAACCTGCAGCAGGAAGCCAAGCCAACATGGCACCTGGCATTTCAGCTGGAGCGCTACATCATCTCTCTGCTTGAGGTCTTCAATGGAGGCTTTCGCCAAGAGGTTGGGGCCAGCTTGCGTGTTGATTGGCTTACCTGGACCACAGATGCCTCACAGATCATGGCGACCGTTGCCTTGGAGAAGACTGTTTGTTCAAAGACAGACAAGGTGCCACTCTGTGCCTACATCAAGGACCACCTTGATTTCTTCATCCAGCATGTTCGGCCTGTCCTCCTGCAATCATCATCATCACCCTCCTCCTCAACATCAGGGACTGCTTCTGCTGCACTCCCAATACTGGCACTATGGATCAACAGCCAAGGCAAGGTGCTCCAATTTGGCAGCTACACCAAGGCACTCCTGTTGGTCTCCCATGAATTCCATCCTCTCCTCCATCTCACATTGCTCTCTCATTGGCGTGCCTTCATCACTGCATTCTACAAAGGCGATGTCTCCTATGATGGCCCCTTTGATGCCTTTCGTTGCAAGCTGAGCACACTGCTCAATGTGACTGAGATGGTGATGGAGACACACTACAATTGACACTCATCAGGCCAAACCAACATCAACACCCAGAGGGCCTTGGTTGAGAGCATCAACTTTGCTGATGATTGGGTTTGGACCCACCTCACCCAGGCAGCAAGTAAGTTGGCCACCATCAACAACCCCGTAGCCCACCGAGTTGAGACTATCATGACAAGCCGGGTGCTCCACCTCACCACAGATGACAGCAAGTGGGCTGAGGAGATGGCCATGGCTGGGTTGTCTCCAGCTACATGCTCACCAGCTTCACAGCGTACTCAGCTCTTGGCGAAGTTCACCCAAGGTATGTGTTCATCATCATCATTGTCATCATCAGCATCATCATAGATATGCTGCATGAAAATTTGTTTGTGTGTGGGGTCTCTTTGGAAGTTATTGTATTGGTGTAGTTTGCTAACTAGCTAGCACATTAATTTATTTGCACAGTGGAGCATGAGCAGCAGCAGCAGCAGCAGCAGCCAAGTGCCTCCATTCTGGCATGCCCAGCTGAAGCAGCTATGACTGTGGTGGAGGATGATGACAGTGACTACAACAAGGAGGATGAGGATGACTATGATAATGGCAGAGGAGGAGGAGGAGCAGCAGCAGCCACAGCAGCAGCAGCAGAAGCTCCCTGCCACTGGCAGCACCCACATGAGGCTGCTGTAGCAGCACTGCCTAAGATCCAAGCCTGCCTGGCTAATGCCTGCCAAGTGCTGGCCTTGCTAGCAGTCTCTGACAACCTGGAGGAGGCTAATAACCTGACTGATGATGACAATGGCAACTATGACAACACCTTCCTGGTGGACCACATTGTGGCCCATCAGGTGTTGGAGTCTGGCACGCTCCTCTTCCAGGTACGCTGGGCATCATTCTCTGCAGCAGCTGACACCTGGGAGCCCCTGCACAACCTGGTGGGCTGTGTCGAAGTGCTGAACACCTACCTATGCTCAGCTCTTCTTAGCCCTAAGAGGAACTCGTAGAGCTTAAGGAGTTGGATTGATCATCCTTACTTACAATGTCATACATGCTCTAGTTTACAAATACATGGTACCAGTTTGTTTCTTTACTGTGAGGTTTGTTTGTTTGTTTGTTTGTTTGTTTGTTTGTTTGTTTGTTTGTTTGTTTGTTTGTTTGTTTGTTTGTTTGTTTGTTTTGCCCACACACAACCAGGTGAACCTTTATTTACAATGTAATACTAGATCTGCTTTAGAAACACATTGAAAAAGCAGTTTGCAAAGAACCAATTTTTTAGGATTTTGCTTTGTTTAGGATTATATAAGGGGTTTTTTGTATTAATATTATTGGGGGTTGTTGTTGTTTCTTTACAAATTTGCTGTGAGATTTGTTTGTTTTGCCCACACACCTGCAACAACTACAACAACACAACCTCACTCAATGCTGCAATCATCACGTCAACTGCCCCCAAGCACAAGTTAGGAGTCATCAAAGCTCAAATCACTGGTACATGGGCATTGGAGAGCAAGGCACATCTTTTTAAATCTAGAGTTGAATTGATATACATTTTCCCCCCCCACCTACCCTCAGATCCTTCAATGATAACAGAGGCCTGGCTTCATTCTGCCCAAAAGCAATCTCTTTTCAAGATCCTCAAAGGGCTGAACAAGCTTTCACCAAATGAGGTTTTTGATGTGAATGCTGTTGAGGATTATCATATGCAGCTGCTTGTAATTGCCACAGATGCCACAACAGCCAAGAAGGCTGATGCTGAGAAGGAGGCTGCCAAGATGGCTGCAGCTGAAGAGGCTGCTGCTGAGAAGGCCACCACACAGAAAGCTGCTGCCAAGAAGGCCACCACCACCACCGCCACCACCACCAAGAAAGCTGCTGCTGACAAGGCCGCCACTGAGAAAGCTGCCACTGCTGAGAAGGCCACCACAGAGAAAGCTGCTGCCAAGAAGGCCACCACCACTGCCACCACCACCAAGAAAGCTGCTGCCAAGAAGGCCGCCACTGAGAAAGCTGCCACTGCCAAGAAGGCTGCTGCCACCAACAAGGCTGCTGCAAAAGCTGCTGCCAACAATACTGCCACCAAGAAGGCCACCACCACCACCAAGAAAGCTGCTGCCACAACAAAAGCAAAGCCAGTTGCGAGAAAACAAAAGCATGACCATGACAGGTCCAGCAAGGGTGAGAGTGGCTACACTGAGAATGAGGATGACATTGATACTGCACTGCAGCCAGTTAAGGGTATGCTATCTGTTCTGGTGCACTCAGCTGACTAACAATAATGCTGCGTGTGTGTGCATGTGTGTGTGTGTGTGTGTGTGTGTGTGTGTAGTTGTAACACAAAAGAGCACAGGTGGTGGGAAGGCTACGCCCAAGGGTTAGGGTTAGGGCTGATTTAAGCCAATTTGTTTGATTTTGATAGTTGTGAATGTGACTAGATCTTACCTGGCAGTTGCATGTTGAAAAGCATATTTTT